>JAIFHC010000431.1:0-50000 GCA_021229015.1 Solen grandis
TAAATCAAGTTGTTATTAGGCTACTTGGTATTCAAATATCAAATGGATATTATGTTTTCCAACTTTAACAATCTTAATCTACAAAACAGATAACATACTTATTTTGAAAATACATTCTGTGCTGTTACCTTTAGGGTCTTAATCAGTTTCTTGCAACTTTCTCGTAAAAGGTTCGTTAAAAGATAGTTAATTTGGCCATTATGCAATGTCAATGGTTTCAACAAGCGTTAGATTACTGGTTACAAGCAAGCTCTACGAAAATATCCAAATGTACCCGAATGAAAGAGACTGGACTGTACTGTACGAAGCATGTATAAGAGTTCACTGAAGCTGATACATTTACGACACCTGGCTAAAAGAAATTAGCAAGGCGAAGCAGTCAAGCTTTGGATTTCTCGGACATTGATTAATAGGTTGTTATTTGTAAATATTTGGTTATTTTTCCTCGCGAATAACGAATACGTATTGGCCATATTTCCACAAAATTGTAGCGCTCTCTATATGAAGGGATACAAAGCTCTGGAAAAAACAATTGTATCCCCAGATGTATGACCACTATGAGTATGATGTTTCATGTTCTCATTTGGATCATCTTAAATCTTACAAACCAATATGTGCTGTTACGAAGAAAAAAATAACTTCATTACAACTTTTGTTTATAGATTTTATCTCTTAATGTCCTCCATACACGTGACAGACTGAAGACGTCATTTTGGAAATAATTTGACTGTTGTTGGTTTTGGACTTTTTTTAATTGTTTTCAATTACCATTGACAACTTATTACATTTGAAGGGAATATATTGATGCATTAGGGAGTAGGACTGTAGTCTCGTCTTCTTATGGTGAACTCGATATTCTAGGAAAAGTCCTTAGCACGTACTATCAAAAGAGACTACTAGAGGCAGTAATAAACCCATGCCAAGTCAAGACAATATAATATGTGCTCGCTCCGAGTCTTTGCCTTTTACATATTAGAAAAAAAAATTGTATATACGATTTCAACAGGTAAGCATACAACGCCAATCACAGAAGCCATATAAACAGTAGATCTTTATATTAATACTTTGATACAAGGTCAGAAAAAAAACAACAACAACAAAAACACACATACACATGGACTAACGTTGGATGATTCGAATATGGAAGGAAGAAGGAAGAAAACTAAAATACTGAATATAAAAAATTATTCCAATTTAACTCTTAAACCTAAAAAACACGAATGTGTAAGCATAGAGATGACATTTTATCAGTACATGTACTAGTGTTGTTTACATCTTAAATGGAAACAATATCTGATTGAAGACAATTGTCACAGCAAAAAAAAGGTGTATTTCTTTATTATTGCCTTGACCTGATACCAATCTACAGATTTGTCCAGCGTACAGACGGACACTACTCACATGCCCCGGACCACGTCCATATATACTTAAGTCTCACACGTCGCCATAGTTTACAGTTTTGTTCTGAGCTCAAAATATCGTAAAAGATCGCAATGTCGCACAATGTGTAACTAGGCGACACCGGAAACGGAAGTTAACGTTGTCATTGACGTTGTTATAAACATTCGGCGTCACGTGACTGTTTGAGCCAATAGCTACATATATACCCATTATCATTCTCGGGTTTTATGCAAACATTTTTCTTTTTAACATAATTATGACCTTTTGGTCAGAGCGATCGCCTATCTATCGCCAAATTACACAACATCAAGGTTGACGCTCAAAATATAAAATTAATTGATCAACTTTGGAAAGCACTGTCCCGGGTATTGAGTATGGTACCATGCCAATGATACCGGCCTGAGTTATAAACTATATATATAATGTTATATAACTATAAACTAAAACCCTCGGCTTAAGTGACACGACTCAGGTTCGAAGCCGTTTCTTTTTCACGTGACTACATATTTTTCATGTTTATTATGAATTGTTACATGAATGATTTACGTATGTACTATTTAAATTGAATGTATGTTATGTTCTGTTCTATCTCGCGAGACTTGTACCTGACTGGTATGCAAGGGTATACTTTCGACGCATAAATTGAGCTATTTAAGAAACTATTATTATTAAAAAACAACAACAACAACAACACACACACACACACACCAACCTTCATCAAAATATGTACTCTTATCGATGTATACCCCCCCCCCCCCCGCACACACATCAATTTTGCTAATAATAAAGATTCATGGCTGGTTAAATACATGCCGGTCCAGAGAGGCACAATGTCAAATGTCAAATGCCGTTTATGAAGCCAAAGGAGAGAGGGAGAGAGAGAGAGAGAGAGAGAGAGAATAATTAAAGGGGGGTAATCAATTCACATATCTGTTAACCTTTTACTAGAGTTGTCCCTTTTGTCTGACACAGTAATATCCTGTATAATTTGCTGATTTAAATTGACCAATCCATCACTGTGGTAAGATTTTAAGTGCATGTTTGTTTCCCATTGAATAAAGCGTACAGCAGCATGTAGATTAGGTGTTCGAGAAGTGCTTGTTGATTTACGCAGGTATACGTGTCATTTCGGAGTGAAGTGGTCTGTTGTCATAACACACTCACACTTAGGCAGGATCAGCACCTTTTCTGAGCAAATGAGTACATTCCTTTGTCAGCTTATTTCAAAATAGCATCTAATAAAGAGCTCGATGTGGAAGGGGATGAATTTATTCCTAAAAAAATAGCAAAATTGTAAAACCTGAGCCTCGTATATTAATTCAGCAATAAATATCTTGGTCATGATGTTTCGTTCATGACAAAGATATTTATTTCTGAATTATCACGACAACATTCAGTTATGAAAAATGTCTACAAGTCCAATGCCGGACGGTTAATATTGTTTTAATTTCGCACACATGTGTCTTTTAAGGCAAATAATTCACCGATATTGTTAATTTTTTAATTACCCATAGTGCCCATTAGGGTCACACTATCTTAAACGGAAATTCTCATTTAGGATACTCGTGTATTTTACGTCAAGTTGAGGTTTTTCTTCTCCTTTTCTTTTTAATCAAATTTTGTGTGGAAAGGTATTAAATGAGAAAGGTGTCGGTTGTTGTTCTGGTAATTAACTGCTCCTCATTGTCAATGGTGTACAAGTATTTAAGGTAATCCATGGCATACTTTAGTTGAGATCATGGAAATTCCTAGTAAATGCAAGTCTTTAGAGACCTTAAGCAAAAGACCCCGCGGATATTCTTCCATCGAATACTCGAATAAGTAAGTAAGTAAGTAAGTAAGTAAGTAAGTAAGTAAGTAAGTAATTTTTTTATTATAGTGACATGTGTTACAAGTAATGTGATACAATATATACAAAGATGATACAAATTAACAACCGGCCCCATGGGCCTATAAGTCACCTTGAAAAAAAGAATTAATTATAAGCGTGTTTAAGTATTAATATACAGACATAATATACACAAAGATTATGGCTAAATGTCAGTTTG
The DNA here is from genome assembly GCA_021229015.1 of Solen grandis. Taxonomy (NCBI): domain Eukaryota; kingdom Metazoa; phylum Mollusca; class Bivalvia; order Adapedonta; family Solenidae; genus Solen; species Solen grandis. Next base: position 3,450 of record JAIFHC010000431.1, read on the forward strand.
ACAGACTTAAAATGTTGCAAGATAGTGGTACATGCAATTATGCAAAATCAACTCACAGATATAAATGATTTCTTCGTATAAGTGCCTTCACAATAAATTTGGCTGTTTTACGAATATTGTCATTTAATAAAACACATAGTTTTTGTTTGATAGTACTATTTAAAAAGTTCAGATGAGAGAATATATTACCAAATAATTCAGATCGTAAATCATTATACAATGTACAATAAAGTAAGAAATGTATTTCACTTTCAATTTCATTACTACTGCATTGTGTGCATATTCTGTCATGTAATGGTTCATTTACGAACCTACCAGTTTCAATTCGCAAGGGAAGTATACCACAACGAAGCTGAGCGAGCGCTGAGCGCTCGTGTTTAGACAAGTTTAAAAGGACTTATTGTTCAGTTTTGAAATCCTGTTTAAATAGTCTGTACGTTCTTAGTTTGGGGTATGATTGCAATGCTGACCGCCAATTCTCCTTATAATGATCACTGACCCTGTCTGATGCCAACTTTATATATATATCGCTTACCCGGATGAACGGTGTTGTCATTATTAAGTTACATGATTCCATACTACAATAATGACCGGTCCCAATACTGTTTTAATAGATTATCTACTTACACAAAAGTTTCCTTTCATCTATTTTTAGTAAGTATTATGCAATGACCGGGAAGGGATATACATATATAGCGTTATATTTGACAACGTTATAAGCAAATCACGGATACTGTTCCTTCACGAATACTGCTCGCACTCCAGTAGCCTTGTAAGATATCAAGCATTATGAAGAATATATAAAAGCGCATTAAATTACTTGTACAAGGACATACATACTTACTATAGTAGCATACACTCTAAACTTTTGATTTTAATGTTCTCTGCTTGTTATTAATTTCACATTTTCAGAATCAAAAGTACAGTTTGATATCAGATATCACATTTCTAGCTTATCTGGCAATCGGGCATCGACTTCCGAGTTTGAACCCAGTCAGCTTGGCCATGGCTGGGTTTGGATCAAAGTATACTTCAATGGACTGTATTTTCAGACTCTCCGTAACCCGTACAACGCATGTACCGTACATCTCGATGGTTTCACCTGTTGGACTGACATCACGGTACGCTCCCTCCCACGTGCCCCAATGACGCCACGAAAACGTCACAACCGGTGGACCTTAAAAGAATAAGAAATGATTTTTGTGTGTATGTGAGAGAGAGAAAAATAAAATCAAGAAGTCAAAGTTACAGTTATAAAAAATCAAAGTATAGGTTAGTTCCTAGTTGCCTTAAACTACACGACATAGTCACGAGAGCGGACTCGAGTGTCTTTGTCGTGTAGTTAAAGGCAACTAAGTACTAGGCTATTTAGCACATGACATTTTCCTTCTACTAGCGACAAAACTTCACAAAAGTGTGAGTTATGTCGTTGCATAGTATGGATTTTTTTTTGCCAATGGAGCAAATACCTTGCATAAATTTATGGAAAAAAAAAGACAAACAAGATTCAAAGTACGCAAGTCTTCTATCGTTATCATAAAGAAAATGGACACATATAATGTGTATCTGTTGACTTCTCCTTAAACTTGTAGGCAACGGTTTTTAAAACTTCGTTAACGGACCTTGCAAGGCAACCTGATTCAATAAAGCTCAGAGAAAACATTTGGAAGATGTTTTGAGATCTTAAAATATTCAGATTTTAGATACAAACCGTCAACTTGAAAAAATAATGAAACAGCAGTTTAAAAATATGTATTACAGCATAATGTAGAAAGTGTAAGAACACACAAACACTATACATATGGCCGTAGCGGACTAATTTACGACCCCAGGCCCAATATGCGGTCACAGTATGTATAGTGCTTGAAACAGGTCAATTTAACTTAACTTTACATAGCGTATGTTGTAAAGCCTTGTAAATATATATTTAATTGTACACCTTTCATCAACACAAAAAGAATGCCATACTTCTACGCTAAGCTACGTTATCAAGGGAAGTAATAACAATTAGGAAGATAGTTAATTAACACAGGGACCTGTACCTAAATCCCTTACCAAATAAAAACTTATTTGTGCTGAATTGTTTCTTCATCATTGTCCTTGTTGCTGCTGCTGCTGTTGCTGATAACGATGATTGTTTTTACATTGACATTAATACCGCCCTAGCAACTTATACTGTCTGGACATTTCATGCATCTTGCAGACCCTAACTATTCCAATAATTAGATAAAGGAATTACCTGTTGTAAAATGTATCTTCATTGATCTATAGATTACTGAAGAATCATTAATTTTCGTGGGGGACTAATTTTCATTGATTTCGTGGATAACTTTATTAACGAATATTTATCCCCACGAAAACTGTTAATTTCATAGACTTCGTATTTTCTAGAACATGGTTCCAATGATATATGTACCAACAAAATTGATTATATCACATATTCCACGAAATTTTATGACAACGAAAATAAATGACTTTACAGTAGTTAAATTATGGCATCTCAAATCATCATCACATAATATGTCTTTTATGATTTAAGTATGTTCTGTACTTTTTTTTGTTTTATATTTCTGAATAATTTGATAATTAAGTGTTTTATTGCTTTTGGACCTTTTCTGTAAGGCTTTGCTTTATTGAAGTCGTGCTTTTAAAACATGCACGGCGTCTTTGATGCTTTGCATCAAAATTACTTTTGTTGATTTTTACAAAAGTGTTGGACTACGCGTTACAGTCCACTGTGACTATAAACAAATACTAGCACCTGATTGGACGAGAGGAAAATGCCATGTGCTAAGAGATGTTAGGTCTATATTGTATCATTGCGCTAACAGGATAACCAAGTAGGCAAGACTAGAATGGTTAATTTGGGACCTCCAGACTACAGAATTCTGTTAGGGACATCGCGTTCTCACCCGGGCCTTTTGAAAATACCATAAAAAACAACAACAACAACAACAACAAACAACAACAAAAAAAAACGCGAGCTTCTTTTGTTACATTCTCCCGTTGTTTTTAATGACGTTGTACAGTGATACTAGATCTATGTATTTATTAGATCTAAAGGACATTCGATGAAAATATGCGAGATCCGGCTTTATATTGAGTGAATCTTTAAAGGTCGTAAAAGCAACAACAACAACAACAAAAAGCCCCGCTTCATGCTACTTTGGCGCGTTTTTTATCCTACACCAGTTGGAAATTTAGTACTTCAGCACTGTAAGTGTGAGGTCACAGAAGGAGAATATCAGGAAGTATTGTTATGCTCTACAGGGATTACCTTATTTGTTCTTCTGTCATTCTTTGCGTATTTAAATCATTCTTAGGTGCTTATTACTGGTTACACTACATGCAGCTAGTTGTTCTCCTTGTTAAATTTACAGGTAGACAACTTAACTCAGCATAATATGCCAGTATTTCTCAAAGTCATTTACTTTAGAATCGATCTCCTTATGTTTTCAACGGCAGAATCCTGTTGATGTCATGGCTGTTCGGACTGTGCTTTATCCATTTTAAGCCACATTTAAGTTTAATCTAGTCGGTATTTCCTTGTCAAAATCCTATTTTTTTCAAAGATTTCTCTCGCTCTGGCATCATACATTTTTTACATTTTTTTTAATGAAATTGAAATTGCATCGATAAAAAAAGTATATTCTTATACATTCAATATTTACCTATCGATTTTTTATGTTTTCTAGATGTTTAACGGTTTCTTTTTCTAAATCTGTAAAAATAAGCAAATATATAAAGCAAATGAATCTTTGAAGGTTTCAAGACGTTTATAACCTTGATTACATAGAAATAAGAAATTATTTTCATGATTTTGCTGACGCCTCTGCCTTTGTTTCCATCTATCTTTGCAAATGTAAATCATTTGCATTTCTCTCGCTCTGGTATCATGAATTTTCAGTCAATCTTAATTAAATCTTTAGAATTGATAGAGTTGAAATTGAAGTGATACATACTGCAAGAAATGTTTGTTTTGTCACGTGGTTATGACGTCATGCATACTTAAGCAAGAATTATTTTAAAAAATCATATAAAATCGCCAATTAGACCAATGAACTTGAAATTTTCAAGAACGTCGAAACTTAGTACGTTCATAAGGTTTTATAAAAATAGGTGATTACGTCATCAAACATGGAAGATATTTATGTTTGATGGAATGCCTACTTGGAAATTTGAAAACAAACCTGTTCGCATTCTCGAAGATTCTTTTTTTCTGGATTAATAGAACGTTAGCTGAACGTGTCCTTGCAAAAAGATATTTTTCTTTAGTCACTTGATTTTGACGTCGTTGAAATATAAAAACAACAACATTCATTTCAATTTGTATTCGCGCTCCAGCGTCATGAGTATTGATGCCAATCTTAAGCATACCTTAAGGAATTTATGTTGTGTCACTTGTTTATGACAACATTGATTTGTAATATATTAAAAAGATCATAAGATTGGATATATTAACTTTGAACTTACGTACAGGTATATCCCCCTCCACGAAATATGCGTAATATCAATCAAGGAATATAATGGATTATAGAAAGTACACCTAAACCTGTTACATACAATTGCTTGTGCAGTTATGTTGACATTTGTTGTTGTAATTATCTTTTTTATAGAGAATGATATGGGTTTTCATCTGTTTGAAAACAGACTTTTAAATAGATAAACATACATCGTAGCAATGGGTAATTTTAAGTTATGTAGAGATGTTACAACCTAGACTTTCATAAAGAACACGTTCAGCTGTCGGACTATATTTCATTTTGAATTTAATTAGTTAAATTTGTGAAATCTGATCAGTACGAAAGCAGACTAGTAAATTATAATTAGTTAAAATCTTAATCTGATCACGAACATCGTATGCAATATAGCACGAAAAATTATATTTCCATTCTAAAACATTTACTACACAAAGTGATACAAATGTTGCGGTTTGTTTTACTTCGCTTTAGTTGAGGAGTTTGAACCGTGATAATGCACGTTGAAAGCCTTCTATGTTCACATGTAGAATGCTTTTTTTTAATTGTGTCAGAATTCAGTACACAGCACGTTTAATGACAGTAATATGCAGCAATCCAACATCAAATGCGTCATTGACATGGACGTTCTAAATGCAGAACATTATCGATCTATCATCATCTATCATCACCATCACCATCGTTATGATCGTGTCTGTCATGGTCATGGTTTTAACTGGATAATGGGGAAATTCTGGCCTAGTCAGTTTTTTCCCCCTGTCATGTAGATTGAGCATGAAGGTGGGGAAATTCTGGACCAGTCAGTTTTTCCCCCCTATCCAATATATTGTGCGAGATAGTGGGGAAATTATGGACCAGTCAGTTTTTTCCCCCTGTCATGTAGATTGAGCATGAAGGTGGGGAAATTCTGGACCAGTCAGTTTTCCCCCCTATCCAATATATTGTGCGAGATAGTGGGGAAATTATGGACCAGTCAGTTTTTTCCCCCTGTCATGTAGATTGAGCATGAAGGTGGGGAAATTCTGGACCAGTCAGTTTTCCCCCCTATCCAATATATTGTGCGAGATAGTGGGGAAATCTTGGACCAGTCAGTTTTTTTGTCATGTAGACTGAGCATGAAGGTGGGGCAATTCTGGACCAGTCAGTTTTTCCCCCCTATCCAATATCAATATATTGTGCGAGATAGTGGGGAAATTATGGACCAGTCAGTTTCCCCCCACCCCTGTCATGTAGACTGAGCATGAAGGTGGGGAAATTCTGGACCAGTCAGTTCTCCCCCCCCCCTATTCAATATATTGTGCGAGATAGTGGGGGAAATTATGGACCAGTCAGTTTTTCCCCCTGTCATGTAGACTGAGCATGAAGGTGGGGCAATTCTGGACCAGTCAGTTTTTCCCCCCTATCCAATATCAATATATTGTGCGAGATAGTGGGGAAATTATGGACCAGTCAGTTCCCCCCCCCCTGTCATGTAGATTGAGCATGAAGGTGGGGAAATTCTGGACCAGTCAGTTCCCCCCCCCCCTATTCAATATATTGTGCGAGATAGTGGGGAAATTATGGACCAGTCAGTTTTTCCCCCTGTCATGTAGACTGAGCATGAAGGTGGGGAAATTCTGGACCAGTCAGTTTTTCCCCCTATCCAATATATTGTGCGAGATAGTGGGGAAATTATAGACCAGTCAGTTTTTCCCCCTGTCATGTAGATTGAGCATGAAGGTGGGGAAATTCTGGACCAGTCAGTTTTTCCCCCCATCCAATATATTGTGCGAGATAGTGGGGAAATTATGGACCAGCCAGTTCCCCCCCCCCCCCCCCCTGTCATGTAGATTGAGCATGAAGGTGGGGAAATTCTGGACCAGTCAGTTTTTCCCCCCTATCCAATATATTGTGCGAGATAGTGGGGAAATTATGGACCAGTCAGTTTTTCCCCCTGTCATGTAGATTGAGCATGAAGGTGGGGAAATTCTGGACCAGTCAGTTTTCCCCCCTATCCTATATATTGTGCGAGATAGTGGGGAAATCATGGACCAGCAACAGTACCCCCCCATCCTGCACAATCTAATTGATAGTGGGGAAATTCTGGACCAGTCAGTTTTCCCCCCTATCCTATATATTGTGCGAGATAGTAAGGAAATCATGGACCAGCACCAGCACCACACCTTCATGCACAATCTAATTGACAGGGGAAGAACTGACTAGGTCAGAATTTCCCCACAAAAAAAGGGGAATTTCCCCACCATCATGCACAATATATTTTTTAGGGGGAAAAACTGTTTTGGCCAGAATTTCTCCACCACAATCTAAATGACAAGGGGGGGGGGACTAACTAGTCCAGAATTTCCCCACCTCAGAAACCTTAAAAAATGAGGGGGGGGGACTGACTGGGTGGAGAAAAAACTGAATAGTTAGTTTCTTCCCCGGGGAGAAATCTGACTGGGTGGGGAAAAACCTGACCAGTCAGTTTCTTCCCCGGGGAAGAAACTGACTGGGGAAAACTTGATTGTTACGCCGTAAATATTTATTTTTACTCAAAATTGAGTTTTCACTTCTTTGGCTGAATCTCAGCATATCTGTATTGTAGAATTCTGTTCAATCGCTCGGTCATTCATACAAAATTGAGAGGTTATTCAGTTTAAATGTAGAGAAACGGACCCTAAGAATGTAGGTAATATAGTTGTGAGTGACTATGTCACACACAACTAAAAAGTAATTGAATTTTTAACATTGATGAATTACTACACAGAAGTTGTGGGGTACAAAATAGTTCATATTGAAACCTCTATTTTAAGCGAGAAAACATTTTATATATACATGTATATATATTTTCAAATAAAATCAATGTCTATGCATATTTTTGGTATACTTTACTGCAGTATCCTTGCTAGAACATGTAAAGAAAGTGTCGTCTACCTTTTCAACAGTTTTTATTGCCTAAAAATCTGATGATGCTGATAATGATGATACTAATTAGGATTATGGTAAGATAAAATCGTTTTAGAATTTGGTATAAATAGGATTGTTTTATTCATGTCAAATTGTAATCATATCATTAAATCATATTATTTAATTAAAATAACTAATAAAATTGGTATAAAAATCGTGAAAACTACTTTCGTTCCTTAAAATGTTTTCTATTTCATAAATATATCTTCAACATTCTGAACACAAAGCTATTCTTTCAGATGTAGTAAATTAAATGCAAAAATACAAAATCCATTTGGGTCCAATCATGGGGTCGGACCCCATAGTGCGTTGGACCTGATGTTGCATTGGGTTGTTGTTGTTGTATTGGGGATTGGGGTTTACCGTCGCTGCGATAGTATTTCAATCATATAGCGACGTCTAGCTAATTACAGGAGGAATTGGAGGAAGCAATTAATTGGAGGAAGACCCCGAGTACACAGAGGTAGAACCACCGACCTACCGCAAGCCAGCTGGAAGGCTTCCTCACATGAAAAATCCGAAGTGACCTGTGGATAGTTGTCCACGTGCCTGATAGGTCGTAGGGATACCCGTGGAAAGGGAGAAATAACGTGAAAATTAGTTCAAGCTACAACCTATCACAGTAACTTTAAATCCGCAAAGCCCCCACCCTACCCTGCGCTAGCATTTGACCTACTTTAACATGATTTTTTACGTCAAAGGAGAAAAAGTTTTTTTACTTATATAAATCCCCCCTCGATGATGTTAAGGTTGGACTTAGCGCCGGGCGGGAGGTCCATAAACATGTTTTACCGAAATCGGGATTCGAACTCATAGCCCATCACAGGATTCGATTCAATAGGCACAATATTTCTAATACGGGTATGACGACAGCTGATATTAGTTCGATCTGAAACAAATGGCCTCACCGGAAAATAATTCAAGAAGCTCCCACGGGAATCCGTTTTTGAAGACGGATCTAAAGAGAGCATGTGAGGATTCGTTTGTCTCCTCGTCCGCTGCGTAGAGAGGACAGTCTTTCATAAACATGTTGTAGTTGCCAAGCTCAATGTTGTCCTCCAAGCTGAAATCTCTACCTCCGTTGATATTAATTTTGAACTTTTCAGGATCTACGGATTTCCAGTCCTTGAAAACGAAAACAACGAGCAATGAACAGAATTAGGGAACACAATTCTTTAAAGTTCTGATACTTTAAGGGTGTTGTGTGGTAAAATCCCAATTAGGCCATTTTATGCGTCCCATTTTTCTCTCTGACCATTATTCCTGTATCTCTCTGATCATGTACCAACATAAATAATATTTGATTTTACTTGCTTCATTTACTGATAATCAAATTCTAAACCTGCGTCGGATACCCACGGCTGACTATTACATCTGTCAGCTGTGGGATACTTGGCTAGCACTTTATGACTTGACTTTGACTATTTGAGTTAACCGTCGAGGCATTGGTGTATCAACCAATCAGATTGAGTCTTTTTCGCGTAAGAATCTGAAAGGGGTCCGTGATTCTGATTGACGTCGGCCATCGGCGATTTGCCGAAAAAAAATCAAATGGCCAATCTTATGCTAGTAGTTAAGACATTAGGGCGATCAAAATTGTATTCGATATTCATCATAAATTTATATTATGTGACAAATAAAAAACACAATTTAATTATATTCAGTGTATGATTCCTACCAGTTTGTTTATTTACTCCATTCCAGAAGTTGTTTTCGATCATAATCCCAAATCATCTCTCAAGAGCTTGTCCCATTTGGGAGGGACAGTGGGTCATAGTGTCACACATTCTCAAGTTATCAACACATTAAGTAAATCTTAGTAAGGTGCAATATGGTCCAGGTAAAGGGAAAAAGCCCTGTCATTACAATGAGTTGAATTGGCCAAGTTTGTGTATAAATCATAGTGTGAGAAGCTGTTCATTATCTTGAAATGAAAGCTTGCACAAGTGTCACCACACGGCACATACCTCCCCCTGTGCCCCCTCCACTGATTCAGTTTCACCTTGTGTGACATCCACTCTACATAGCTTGCACAAGTGTCACCACACGGCACATACCTCCCTCTGTGCCCCCTCCACTGATTCAGTTTCATCCACTGTGTGACATCCACTCTACATAAACATTCTGTAGGAGTAAAGTTCAAAGGGTTTGAAACCGGCACATGACAATGTCCTGCCTCCTTTTATCTCTAGCTGACTGTGTTGATAGGGGTTTCTTACCTCTTTGAAATTCGTGTTAGGTGATTAGATTAGGAAATATACTTGGACATTACCTGTTGTGTCATTAGCAATCTTGTTTTTTTTTTTTTTTTTTGTTGTTTTTTTGCGATGTGTGGAAAAGAAATATTTGATCATCTAGCTACACTCAACTTTTTATCTTGGAGGAACAAACAACAACTATAAGGCTAGTAGATGTTTAATTAACTAAGAATAGTTGAAAGAGATAAGTTAACAGTGACAAAAACCTTTATTTATTGTTTTCTTCTTAAATGATGATAGTCAAATTATTGAATCATTGCATTATGTTCATATTTTTACTTTTGATCAGTTAGATGGCCAAATGAATTTTAATATTCATGACAGAATGGCCTATAATATGTGTATGGTGTGTAGACTATATTCTTTTTCTTTTGTTTTTGTGACGGGTCATTATTATGATTATACATGTTGTTCTGCTTTTTAATTAAAATATTAGTTTGTCATTCAAAGTCTTCTTTTTTAAAAAAAATCAATAAAAAAAAATCAATTTTCAATTGTATCATGGTTAGAGTTTGTTGTTCATGTTATGTATTTTAGACTCACTTTAAAAAAGCAAGTTATAGTCGTTTCATAATATGTCACATTTGATTTTGAAAATGTCACATTAGTTTTGAAATTGTCACATTGATTTTGCCTCAGAAAGGACCATTGTCCCATTGATAAAAATTCTTTCCCGATTACTGCACCTTAAATGGCTTCATTGATTGTACCTTTGGTCATCTAGCGGCATGATAAGTTTTGTTAATCCGCTTTGTCAATTTTATGGCTTTTCAGTGACTCCGCCCATAAAGGCGTGATTGGCATATCTATTTATTCTGTAATTTGTAATAATAGTTGTTGATTTTAGTGGTAAAAAGAAAAAGGATTCCAGTTTTAACACGTCCTATGAAGAAGTCTGTCAGGACAACCTTAACGTATTTATTTGATGTCAAATATCGTGCTTTACATATTACTCATTGCTTGGATATATCTGTGTTGAAATATATTTATAAAACATCACATAGACTTGTATATTTTATACAACAAAAGCGTTATCACGGAGAAAAGTATTACGGACTACCGGATCCCTTCCTCTATCCTATTTTCACCGGGTTACCACCTTTTCAGTTTCATTATCTGATTCCCGAGTTTTCATTTCCGATTTAACTTCTAGAGAAATTGGCAAATGTGTGCTTTCAGTTCTAACCAGTATTTGAAAGTCTATTGCTAGATGAAATATATCCTTTGATAGTATATAATAATTTATGGTACTGCTGCCATTTTGGTTAATAAATGTAATATATTTGCTTTTTTTTAATAATAGATTTATCAAGTTTTTACCAAGTTTCAAGTTTTATTATCAATGACTTGTACAATATGGTACATCATCATACAATACATAATATACAAATAACACGTGAAAGAAGAGAAAACAAACTGTTAAATTACTTTCCCTCTCTCCATCTCTCTCACTCTCTCTCTCTCTCTCTCTCTATACACACACACATACACACACATACAATCATTAAACATAGTATTTGATCATACTATAGTATTGAAAAATAAAAGAAGACAAATTTAGCTACTGGAAAAGAATATTAAGAGTTAAATCAAGTTAAGGAGTATGGTGGATGAAACAAAAACCAATCATTTATTTATCTTAACTAAGATTTCTCCGATTTATAATAAGACATGAGAAGGTGTTACAAACAATTAAGAGTTCCCTGCCAAATTTATTTACAACCATGTCATCGTTTTCTCGTTTTTCTGGTAGATCTGTGTCTAATATATCATCTAATTGTTGACATGAAGGTACATTATTTATATTGATGGTATCTGAAATCAGGGAGTGTACCTGTTCGGGCGTTAAAATCTCTACATAATATCAAGTGTTTATTAATTAAGTGGTTTGTTGTGAGAATATTCTCCAGACTATCAATACACGACTCATTTCTATTTTCATAAAACGGAGACTTGGTTCAAAATCACCAAATAGTCGATAATGAGTAAATGCTAACAATAATCCCACGGGCGATGTATAGAGTAACGGAATGCGGTCTCGTGAGCGTCCACGTCTAAATTCTAAACGTCATGACAAAAGTTCTTTCACATTTATTCAACAATAAAATGCCCCAAAGCTCTTATAATGATAACAAGTTATTGGTAGTACGCTACTAAGGATTCAGTATGTTTTAAAACAATGTTGAAAACACACACACACACACACACACACACACAGAGAGACACAGAGTTTGAGCTATGTGTAAGTAAAGTGAAAACAACAACAAAAACAACAAACGATATTACAAATGTGTTTCTCTTTCTCAGTTCTGTCTCTTTATATTAAAATTGTTTTGCAATGTTTTGGTAAATGGTATACCCATTTCATATTAAAAAATATGTACCCCTGCGCATGCGTGAGGCCAATGGCCGCGTTTTCATAGAGCTCTCAGATTCGTGATATATTTTGTCAAATTTAAGCATAATTGTTCTTTTTCTTAATCGAGAGTAACATTCACGATGGATATAAACTACTTTTCGTGTGGCTTCGATGGAACTTATGACAATATTTGTGCTGATTAATGTGAAATCGGGGCCAAATGTGTTGGGGGAGGGGCCATTGTTAAGGCGCCAACTTAAAATGGCTGATTGATAAACTGCGGTAGTACCTGTTTTATTGAAGGAAACTGTGTGTAATGGAATATATGGACTGTGAGATATATCTTATGGATAGCACGGATATATAGACAAATAACAGATATCATTTAATTACACTTCTATCATAAAAAAAAAAAATAAATTATAAACCTGTAAAATGAGATGTGCTATGTGTAACACCTGAGCAGTATTTGTGATCATCATCAACAAATACAACAAAACTATTGTCAATACCTCATTTGACCATAGTTCGCAACCGACCCCGGGGCAGTCTAAATACTGCAGTCAGGTCCCGTCAGAAGAATCTCAAACTCTCTCCAAGGAATTATCTGAGCCATTAGATCCCGTTATGACGGATGAAATTGATGTTTTCGACAAAAGTGTATCCTCAGATGATTGCAGACAATATTTGTTAAATATATATATCATCAGAATACTAAAGACCATTTCATACCTAACTTATTGACCGACGAGCAATCCAGTGAACAAAAGCTTGATGAGTTGAGAGACATGTTTCCACGTTATAAAAAAACATGCGAAGGATACCCATTTAGTGACTCGTGCGAGTTAAAAAGGCGTAAATCCACTCGTAATGGTGATACTATTTCACATAAGTTGGCAGTTGACCTGTTTGTCCTAGTTTCTGTCCTTGGTGGCTCACCATTCGAGGACTTAAAGGGTATGCTTAATTCAGCAAAGATTGAAAACGACGCCGGAAAACAGTCCCAGAGAGATTCCAATATAAAACTGGAATTCGTCAATATAAATCAAAATTTGGCACAATTAAAAGCGGACATGATTGCCTTAAAACAAGAGAGAGATTATCTCGAAAGAAATGTGCAATCAGAAATAAAATCTGTAAAGGAGTCTCTACGTAAAATCAAGAAAGATACAGAAGAATCGGTGTTCGAACTTCAGTCACTGGTAGACGAGGGCCGTCAGCGCACACGACAATATTAAATTGGTTAGACAAAAATTGTCCTGTGCAATGGAAGATGCCGATAGAAATTTGAAATCAACCAATGAACGGCTTACAGGCGAGTTCAGACAGCTAGAAAAGAGGTTGGCAAAAATTGAAAATAAAACCAAAATAAAAAGTCAGTCCTCTACTTCATATGAACACATTACAAATAACGGTAATTCAGATTTAAATACAAGGCGGGAACAAGTACAACAGAATCCGACACCCGCGCAGGTAAATTCATCGGTTAACACTCGGCTACCTAGCAATGCTCCAGGTACACTATACAGAAACCAAGCTACGAATCGGTATGAGCGGTTGCAAGAGTCGCCGGGAGACAAAAGATACAATGCAGTGCAGTGGTTAAAAAGCCATGCAATGTACAAACTGGAAGTGAGCCTGAGGTCAAGACCTTTGATACACGCAAGATTCTAGTGCTAATGCATGGTCGTTCATCTGAACCCTCACAGCAATCGAACTTAAATATAAACTTATATGTGCGACAACGAGAACAACCCGTTACTCTAAAGGGGGGTAATACCGTCGGAAACGACTTCGAACAGTATGTATACAAATACACGAAAACGTACTTTGTAGGGGGATTTATTAAACGTGTTAACGAAAATTTATTGGCCAACTATGTAAGAGACAAGGACATTGAAGTAACAGCCATTAACATTTACAGACCTCACCATTTAGAGACAGCGGTGGTCCGAATCAATGCGGATCCAGAGAAATCGGATGGCCTGATCCTTGACGGGTTTTGGCCACGTGACATTATATGCAGGCCATGGAGAAATCAAAGCGCACAATGCGCTGAGAGACGGCGACGGGATTAACATTCTAAACCCAGAGTTTCTGAAATTATTGAAGCAGTCTCATGACGACAAAAACTCCATCCGCTGTTGCTACAGAAGTTCTGTTTGTAACATAATAATCCGGAGTAAAGGTCATGAACCTTTCATTCATAAAGAGCTGCATACCTAAGTAGGTCATTCTATTTCTCTAGTGCTAGCGAATTCTATCTGTTGTTTTGTATATGTAGAAATTGACCAGGTATTTGATTATTTAAGATACTAGAATGTTTGCCAATCTATTTCAAAGTTAAGAAATGCCATGGGAGGAACCTTACTCGCCATCATGCAAAATATTCTGTGGACTACTTTAGGTCAATTACATACATACGGAGCACTACTTTTTTTTTTTTACAGGAGTAGATCTTCATGTACGTAAGATGAGTTGCTGTTCTGGTTAAGAAATGTCACGGATATTTTTTTTCACGCTTAAAATTGATGCTTCCAGTGAAAAATAATGGCAAAAGAAAACATGTTAACAAACAGTAACACACTAAAAGCGGTTACGGTTATGATTTAAACGCCTGTGTAACATATTCCACTCGTATTCGTTAGTGCAGAATCGCATTGCATGGATCTGCACTAAGCGCGGAGAGGTACAGTTAAAAATGTTGTGGAAAATATGCAAATTAGCAAGGCCTGATTTCGATTTTCAGCATAAGACAGCTTATCGCCGTCTAATAAGAGACGGCTTTACCGTCACTCACGGGACGTGCGTAAGTCAGGGTGGAGCGATCATGGTTTTGAAAACTAAAGTCTATCATGCTTGTGTCACACCAATGTATATTTTTTATGTACTGTTAGTCGCTGTAATTTATTGTTACATGGTAGAATTACGCTTATGTTCATGGAATGTTACGGGCCTCATGTCAAGTGCGTATTATCTCAGTGGTATGTTAGATAATGTTGCTCTTGATGTGGTTGGAATATCAGAGCATTGGTTAAGTAATGATAATATGTAATTCACAACGATTATAAATGTAACAATGATTTTTCCGATTTTACCATGCGACGGAAAACACCCAGAGGTGGAGTAGCACTCATATGGCATAAAAAATTAGATGATCGTGTTTCTGTTGTAGAAACCAATAGCAGTAAAACAGTTGGTATTCAGATACAAATTTCTAGAGTTGACTATGTATATTTATTTCAGATACCTTGTTCCAATTACAGTATTAATACGTACAGAGAATTTATTGACCAGTTGCAAGATGTATTTTCAATGTTTTCTGCAAAAGGTCGAGTTGTAATTATGGGCGATTTTAATGCTCATCTACAAAACAAAACATTTATTAAACCAAACGACTCGCGAAGTAGAGTATTTTGCAATTTTCTTGAAACTTATAACTTGATTTCTACTAACACATTACCAAACTGTACAGGTGTGAATGCAAGTTATGTTTCATACAACAATATACACATGTCTCTAATTGATCATACTTTAGTTCAATGTGAATCCATTGATCTGCTTAAATCATGTTCTATTCTTGATGGTGTCAAATCATGATTGTGTAAATGTTTCTTCACATAGACCTGTACTGGCGCATTGAACTATTCCCGAAAGCTCTTACTATGATTGTTTTCTGATAAAATTTCTGCCAGTCCGGTAAGATGGCAATATATTTCTTATGATCAATATCGTTATTATGAGACCATGATGTCACAAACGTTACTATCAGACACGTACATTAATATGCAATCAAACATAGATATTGACAAAATGTATATATCATTGGTTGAAAAAATAATGCTGTCTTCCGTTCAAAGTTTCCCGAAATCACGGTTAAGGTCGCTTAAAACCCTACTGGAGTGATATTAAATCACTCCACCATACTAAGCGACAGAGACGTGCTAGTTGGTTACGTGATGGGAGACCACGTGACAATGATCATAGGTCATATCGTGATTACAAGAAAGCGAAACGTATATTTCGTGCACTTCATCGGCGTACTGTAAACGAATTCTTTAGAAAAACAAACGAGGATATGGACAATGTCGCATGTCCCAGTTATTTTGGCGTCTTTTCAATAAGAAAAGGTCACATTCACGCGTAGATGGAAGTGAACTGGAGCATAACGGTCGTGTTTTACGCGACCCTCCTGAAATAGCAAAAGGCTGGGGCGATTACTTCCGTCAACTGTATAGTGATGTTGATAGTGTTGATTACGATGATCGCTTCTACTCAGATATAGTTTCCTCTGTAGATCGCTTAAAGATTAAAGCACGTGCCGCACGTAACATCGAGGAGATAACCCTTAATGAAGTTAATAGCTGTATTAAGCCCTTAAAACGAGGTAAAATGTGCGGCTTGGATGGCGTATATTATGAACATCTCATACATGGAGGGATCAATCTACAAAAAGCTTTGGTTACCCCTTTCAATAGTATGTTCTGTAGGTCATATATACAATATAAAATTAGGGCATATAATTACGCTATATAAAGGGGGAAATAAACCAAAACATGACCAAAAAGCTATAGGACAATTACATTGTCTTCATGCATTTTTAAGCTGTACGAAGCTATCCTTTTTAAAAGACTGAAAAATGCCCTTACGGTTCCTATTCATAGTTTACAGGGTGGATTTCAACAGGGTATGGGCTCTATTATGACAAGTCTTTTAATGCAAGAATGTGTTGCGTACTGTGGTGAAAACAATAGTAAGTTATATGCCTGCTTCCTCGATACTCGGTCAGCTTTTGACCGTGTATGGCATACAGGTCTTTTCTATAAATTGAATCAAATGCAGGCCCGGATCCAGAAATTTTCTGCTGGGGGGCCAAAATCCGAATGTGATAGGAGTGGTAGGGGGTTTCGGGGGCATGCTCCCCCGGAAAAAAAAGTTTTTAGTGTGATGGAGATGCATTCTGAAGGGTATCTGGGGATAATAGTGAAGGTTTTTGTTGTTGTTGTTTTTGTTTTTAAATCCGATATATTTGAAACTTGAAGGCTTAGGTCCCACGGGGAAAAAAAAAATCGGTGATGTGGAAATAAACATTTTTTTCTACCGATGGCTCCCGTTGTTTGAGCCAAAAAAAGACTGAGCAGTCCGTTGAAAATGACAATTATTAGGCTTCGGGATTGGTCCGTTGAACATTCACTGTTTCTTTCGGCTATGACACAATAGCCTTGAGTCCCGATGTTCGGAAAAGCACCGGGGGACCTCCTCCGATGATCGGCGAAGGTGCCCCGGAGTTTCACTGAGTTTGTAACATCATCGAGGGAATATCCCCGTAGATTAGGGGATCTTGCGAACCATCCTACGTGTCTCGGGGAAGATTATTGAGAGTATGAAAATTTGATGGTGGAATTAAGCGACAAAGTCAAGAGAAGACTTTTGCGGGGTTTAAGGGGATGCCCTAAGCAATGTCCAATGGCCTTTTTGACCGTCTCAGTCTAAGACTGGCCAAAACAGAAACTAATTTCTGGGTGCGCTTTTCAACCATTGC
Organism: Solen grandis; assembly: GCA_021229015.1. Lineage (NCBI taxonomy): Eukaryota > Metazoa > Mollusca > Bivalvia > Adapedonta > Solenidae > Solen > Solen grandis. Next base: position 21,033 of record JAIFHC010000431.1, read on the forward strand.
CATTTTTTTTTTTTTTTTTTTTTTTTTTTTTTTAGATCGGGAATGTGTCACAGAAAGGCCGCCTAATATCCCCGAATGCCCCCCTGATACTTCGGCGAGACATCACAGACGCATCGGGGATTCATCGGAGGAAAGAAAATCGCGGAAGCTCCGTGAATGCTGACCGGAGCTTCTCTGCGGATATTTCCCCAGCTTGTTTCCCCGATAAAACATCGAGAACACATCGGGAAAATTTCAATGAATTCTTTTTGCAGTACACCCGAGGCCTCCCGATGACTCCACATGGCTCGCGACACTATTTCCATCGGGAGTGCATATGCATCCCATCCCCGAGGCAAAAAAAAAAAAATGCCCCGAGGCAAAAAAAAAAAATGCCAAGTGGGACTGAGCCTTAAGCACTGAGCGATATAATGTTATCTTTTTCTGGCGCAAAGTCATGTTATTGAATAACTGCTGTGCAATCGTATTAATTTGATTTGGGGGGGGGGGGGGGGGGGGGCACTGATATTACTGAAAGGGCATTACTTCTTCCGAGTAAGAAATACGGGCTTATCTTGTATTTTCATTCACAAACTGGCATAAAATATTTAATAAGGGTTTCCTGAACCCCCACAAAAAGTGATTTGTGATCATTAGTTTTTGACTCAACAGTGTTAAAGACAGTTTTGTCAAAGACTGAGAAAAAAATCAATTTTCACGTTAAACATAATCATTTTGTCAAAATTGTGGAAGGGAATAGGTTCGACCTTAATGATATTGGCTGTCAAATTGTCGATCTGGAAGCAGTCTTCACACAGAAATTCTCAGAAAAAAAAATCAGGCGCACGTTATAGGGTAGGTGTGGGCCCCTTTTGAGTGTCATTTTTTTTTTTTTTTTTGTACATTTTTAGTTTTAGTTGAAACATTTTGGTTTTTCTTAATTTAAATAGTGAAAAAAAATATCCGTTTTATTTTGCACATAAATTGTGTATTCTGTGCATTAGTATTCATTGACTTATCAGTAACATTGAACAATAACTGATTACCTGGATTTGATTTGAATTAGTAATCATAATCTACACATACATTGTCCCAAAATATGGCAGTTAACAATTTTCAAATTCTTTCATTTCTTAATTATATTCATAAATCTAAAATACACATATTTTATAATAATTATTATTATTTTATTCGTAAATAATAAGAAAAGTGAACATGATGATGTATAGACCTACTTTTTGTATTTATATATTGAGAGAGTTAGTTAAGAAGAATTTAACTGCTTCGTTAAAATAATACTTACAAGTTATGTAAGAATAGTATAGCTGATGACATTTAGAAACACATCCCATTTCTGATAAAGTTTAATTTACATGGCTAGCGATAGGTATGCATCTTCCCCGCAGAATAGCCTTTTAATTTTTTTTCCAAAACAAAATCGGCAATTTTTCATACCTGAAAGTTCATCAACCTGGCAGTTAAATTGCCCGCTTTTAATTCAAGATTTAAAATTTTATAGATGTAGAGAAAAGTGAATTTAAAATTTCGTTGATTAGATTTAGTCAAATTTATTTGTTAAATCAATAATTTTTTCTTTGGGTCTAGTGAAAATATTTCGATAGCAATTACATTTTAAAGTCCAACTTAGTTGTTGTTTTTAGTGGCTAATTTTATACTAATCGATTTTTTTGTTATTTCCTAAACATCACCTGTCTAGAATAGTTTTAAAGATATAAAGTTTTTGTAATTGCCTATTTTTCTTCAATCATTAGATCGCTCGGCAGACGAGATATCCTTAGGTATCACTCGACAATAGCCTGTAAATCAGTGAAGGTGTCAATCAATTTGCATACACAGTACCCTAAACACATGCTTATCACTAAGTCATGGATGACTGCCGATTCGGATTACCTACACATTAACAGCAGGGGGCCATAAGACAATAGGAGTCTGGCTGGTCAGGTGGTTATGCGGTTGGTTCAGTATGGGGGCCAACGAAGGGGATTTCCTCTAGACAGCTCAAACATTATGTAATCAATGGATTTTATAGCCTAGAAAAAAATGTATAACCAGGGCAGCTGGGGGGGGGGGGGGGGGGGGGGCAAGGCCCCCTCGGCCCCCCCGGTGAATCCGGGCCTGAAATGGGTATTTCCGGTAAGCCGTGGCTTGCTGTTATTGAAATGCATAGAGACATGCGCAGTAGAGTCATTTATAGGGGCTATTCATCAGACTGGCTCCCGGTCCTTCAAGGAACCAGACAAGGGGGATCTGTTCACCGTTCTTTTACCTCTGTTACATAAATGACTTAATCTATAAACTAGTTAACTCAGGATATGGTCTTAAGATTGGTGATAACAGTTTTTCCGCACCCACTGTAGCAGACGATATGGTTTTACTTTCACTTTCACTGAATGGGTTACAGAAATTAATCAACTATTGTCACTCTTACGCCAGTAAAAGGGGATTCCAATATAATTCTTCAAAGTGTGCAATTATCGTTTTCAACGAAAGTAAAGCACGTGCAGCAAAGGCACAACGTAATTGGTTAATCGGGACCGAAGATATTTTAGAAGTTGACAGCTATGTTCACCTAAGCGTTAAATGTCATACTTCGTACTCACGCTCTAGACGGGCTGGCGAAGTAAGTTCAAAGTTAAGACGTTCCTTTTTTAGTCTAGCAAATTGTGCCTTAAATATAAATAACCTTAACCCCTTAACATGTAAGCGTATTTATGACCACATTATCTTACCAAATGCTCTGTTTGAACAGAATGTTTTTACAGTTTCTCTTACTCGGAACTGTTATGCATAGAACGGGTACATCGCATGTGCATTAAATACATACATAGATTAGCGATAAAAACGAGATCAGACGTAGCACTGAGTCTAGCTAAATCGCTCCCAATCAGTGTAGAAATCATGAAAAGGAAACTAAACCCTATTCGGCCAGCTCTGCAGGTTAAACAGACGATCTGCAGTCAATCAAATAGTCCTGTTCCGCATGACATCTCATATCTTGAATATAGATGGGAAAGGGTTTTGCTCAGATATTGATGTCATCTTAACATACTTAGATATAATTCATTACCGCGTATTTTTTTTTTTTTTTTTGCAGCATGGGTCATTTCCAAATAAAAGACTATGGAAGAAAATAGTTCATGCAAGTCTGTGGGTCAAAGAAACAGCAACGAGGCAAAACCGGATATGTTTCACTGAATTTGACCGGTTCCGGTCTATACATTGTCATTTTCAGTATAGTGACGTCTGGGCTTTTGCAGTACGTTATCCACGATATCTGTCATGCTGTCGGTCCGTTATAATTAATCACCTACACTAACAGATACAATGAAATTTGTTGTAAATGTTCCCCCGCGATAGCCCCTGATTGTCTGACAGACCATATCCTGCTTAATTGTTCAGCTCTAGCTACATATCGGACCGATTTCATGTCGAGCGTGCAACGTCTGTTTGGTCAAGAAACGTCGAATTGCCTGATATTCAGATCTATGTATACTTATGTTCAGTCGTGTGTAAAAAAAATGTAATTCTTATTCAGATTTCTTTGATATTTCAATAGGATTGTTTCAAGGACAAACAAATTCACCATTATTTTTTGCTTTGTTTCTAGAAGATCTAGAAATATTTCTACAGGATAGGTTGAATTGTGGTATATCATTATATTCATTATGTATTATTATTCTATTGTTTGCAGACGATATGGTGTTAATTGGTAATTCTGTGCAAGATTTACAAAATAGTCTAGATCGTTTACATACTTATTGTCAGCATTAGGGATTGGAAGTAAATGCTGAAAAAACCAAGGTCATGGTATTTCGGAAAAGGGGTCAAATAAGAATCGATGAAAAGTGGTCTTACAATAGGGATGAATTAGAAGTAGTCGATAATTTTAACTACCTAGGGGTTACTTTTAATTACACAGGCTCTTTCATACTTAATATCCAAAACTTAAAAGGTAAAGCACTTAAAGCTATGTATGTACAGTCAACATCGTACATGCGACCACCTGTATTAAACGACTTTTTTTATTAAACGACCGTTATAAATCCCGCCCGAACGTTTTTACTATATCAATTTATCCCATTAAGCGACTTTTTTATTATGCGACCAGCGACCACATAAACCAAGTCCCAGCACGTAAGATTATGCACAAAATCAACTTTATTGAGCGACCGTGTTTGATTCCGTTGCTAATTATCGTGTACGCTGGAGCATGTGTACATATTCATCTTTAACACATCCGAACAAACAAACAATTATCCCTATCATAAGTGCTCACCTGAAACCAATTTGTTTTGACCACGCATGACTGCACCATGTGCAACTTAATTCTAAATATAGTTCCTGGTTCCCGTTTCAAAAGTTACTATGCATAACATAGGTGAAACCATCCCTCCAAATGCCGAATGCTTCGGATTTTGGTAAAAGAAAATTTGGGAATAAGGTAAATTTATACTTCCGGATGCAATGCGTACCATCAATAATTCGTAACTATAAGTATATACTTTGCGTTTTATGATACTCGACGAGGGCGCACGGTTGAAATAAATTTATCGGGGGTTTCTGGATTTATGTTAGACAGAGACATAAAGAAAGCTCATTGCTAAATAATATTTTTCTTGAAATTGTCCGAATCAATACATGAATTCGATGTCAAATGTTGTGTTTTTCCACCGAATACCAAATGCAAACCTTAGCCAATGAATGTATTAATAAATAATGTCAAACGGCTAAAAATTAAACCAAGTCTTGCACTACAGTTATTTGATGCTTTTATAGTACCTATATTAAACTATGCTTGTCCAGTATGGGGTTTCACAAAGTCTAAGGACTTAGAACTACTGCATTTGAAATTTTGTAAATCGATATTAGGGGTTAAATTAAGCTCGTGCAATGCAGCAATATATGGTGAATTAGGGAGATACCCGCTATACATCAATAGGTATGATATGATAATAAAGTAATAAATTGATAAATACAGATAATATAATACTAAGAGCAATATATGAGGATGCGTTAGAAAGTTGTAACAAAGGGGTCAAAAACTGGGTATATTCTGTTAAATCTATGTTAGAAAATTATGGTTTTATGTATGTTTTTTATGATGGACATAAAGTCAGTTATGATAAGTTTATCAAAGATTTTAAACAAAGGCTTGTTGATAGTTTTATACAAAAGTGGTTTGGAGAGTTACATGATAATAATAAGCTTAATTATTTGTACAGAAACATCAAAAACAACTTTGAATATGAAAACTACCTGGACATTTTATGTGGAAAACACAGAGTATGTTTGAGTAAGATAAGAATTAGTGCACATAATTTATTTATTGAAACCTTGAGATATGGTCGAGATAGAAAGCTGACAGAAAGTGTATTTTGTGTAATAGAAACGATATAGAAGACGAGTATCATTTTATATTAATATGTGACAAATATAAAGATTTACGAAAGACATATATAAAAAAGTATCATAACAAATATCCAAGTATGACCAAGTTTGTTGAATTACTGAACTGTTCTAATAGGAAAACATTAAAAAATATATTACAAAAGCAACACTAATAAGAAATGAATTTTTGAATCTGTGATGTGAAAATATGTAATTCATTGTTTTGTTAATTATCGATTCTGTGTTGACTATGCAGAAATGATAATATTGGGAGATTAATAGGGAGACTGGTACAATGTAAAATTTAGCAATCCCATTATCAATATGTGTAAATAATGTATACTGTTATGTGAAATGGCAAGTTGTGTATGAAAGGGGGTGTTGTATGAAAGATAGATACTGTTATGAGTGGCTACTATGACAAGTTCTTTAACTTCTGTGTGTGCTGTGGTATTACATTGTGTATTATAATCACAACTAGTAGTCGTAGAAACTATACGTTCATTATTATTTATGCATTTTATTGGTCATTTCCTACTTTTCTCTAAATTTCGTTTCGTTAGGGATATAAGAGGGAGAGAAATATAAGGCAATTCTTAATATACCTTATCCTACAATCTTTCTAGTGTATCTAGAAAGATATTAAATATCGTTCATTAGAATAGCAGTGAGAATCCATTCACCGAGGGTTTAAAAAAATTTTTTTAATTTGGGAAGATTAAAAATATTTAAAAATGGGATCATTCTCCGCATTATCCTATCATTAATATTAAATATTAAATTATAAGCAAGGTATTAAGTTTGATCACTAGATACAATTTACGAAAAAAAAAAATTATCATGTTAATAATATAATATTCATAAACAAGGTATCAACAATTTACGAGAAACTAATGATGAAGGTAAAAGTGGTATGATGTAGTAGATGAGAGAGTGAGTCGGAGAGAGAGTGTTGTTTTGTTTCACGTGTGTAATTTGTGTAGAATATTTATTATGTATTGACGATGTACATGATTGTATAAGTCAAAGAATTAAATAAAGATAAAGTATGTATACCTGATCGGTTTATCACCGACCGCCTTTGTAAACACTTTACTTGGTGTTCATTGTCCAGCACTTGTTGATATTCTGCACAATATGTATTATTTATTTTGTGGAAAATCATACCAGTACTGTCATATTATGTTATCTTATTACAAGGTTTAACTTTCACTATATTATGCATGCTGCCGTGCTGCGAACACGGACCTTGCCATAATTGTACGTGTGTGTGTGTGTGTGCGCGCGCGCGCATTGGGGTGTGTCTGCGTGTGTTTGTACAATTTCTTTAAATGCATCGGGTGTTTGTTCAGCGTCATTTCGGTCTATGCAATTGATATGTTATGTTAAGTTCTGGTATGAGTTCTTATGCTATTTATTTATTTATTTTTATACATACATGGTGTACTTCATCATAACTCATTCTCTTTTTTCTGTCACACCCCTTTTTTTCTATCGTTTTTTTTTTTTAGCCTCATTAGCTGCTTGCTAACTATATGCATGCCCTTGATCATAGTTAACCTCTTACATTTCGTTTCGGTAAGAGGTTAAATCAAATTATGATCTTTTGTTAGCTCACCTGAGCACAACGTGCTCAAGGTGAGCTTTTGTGATCGCCCTTTGTCCGTCGTCCGTCGTGCGACGTCAACAATTTGGCTTGTTAACACTCTAGAGGCCATATTTTTAGGCCAATCTTCATGAAACTTGGTCAGAATGTTTGTCTCTATAAAATCTTGGACAAGCTCGAAAGTGGGTCATGTGGGGTCAAAAAGTAGGTCAGTATTAAAAATCCAACATATGTTGCTCATTTATAATCAGGTGAGCGATTCAGGGCCATCATGGCCCTCTTGTTTGTTTCTTTTTTACCCGTTTCTTTTTGTCGTTTATATAATCATGAAGCTACTATTAGTGATGTAAATCTCTGATTAATGTAATGTTTTATATATTATATATATATATATATATATATATAATAGGTTGCTTGTATCTCGAATTGCAATAGCATCGGGTAAATGGAGATTATTCGTGGTTATAAGTCTCTTACCTGTTTGTAAGGGACTTAGATATTATCTTATGTCTGAACTCCCCTCTCTCTCCCCTCTCTCTCTCTCTCTCTCTTCTATTCTCCCTTTGCACAATTGTTTGATATAATGTATTGTATATTCATGAATGTTTATACTAGGTTGGAATCTCCTATGTGGAGGAAATAAAGATATATACTATAATATTGATTTTGTGATTCTTAACACCATGCATTAGAGTCCCGGGGGGCCTCCGTGGCCGAGAGGGTAAAGTCGCTGACTTTAACACCCACTCAGCCCCTCACCGCGTGGGGTCGAATCCCGGCAGGGTCATTCGGATTTTCATGTGAGGAAGCCTTCCAGCTGGCTTGCGGTAGGTCGGTGCTTCTACCCGGATGCCTCCGTCCACCTGTAATTATCTGGACGTCGCTATATGACTTAAATACTGTCGAAACGACGGTAAACTCAAATAGGCAAGTCATTAGAGTCCCGGCCCTTAATGTGGAGTAGAAGGTTAAAAGAGAAACCCGTGATGACACACTATCGACCATCAGTGTCAACTCCACATCCGCTTTATTCAGCATTACACAGTTCCCATCAACTTTCAGTGTTCTTCATGTTTTGGTAGTTATGTTATTGACATCGGACACTAGCTTACTAGTCATTTGCTACATTAATTATAACTTAACTTTAAGTAAGGTTTGTCACCGCAGAGTCAAACACTATTTTTAATCATAAACAACTCATGAATACCCATTATTAACGCTTCTTATGACGGCATTTCCTTGCCGTTTAAAAGAAACACATGAAAATATCCTGCAGTGAGCAACCAATCGTCAATTTGACTGATTGTTTATAGATGTCCAAATGTTCGCCAAAGATATACATTGTGGTCCAGTGGTAACATACTCGACTGCGGATCTGAAGGCTGTGGGTTCGAACCCCGTTAGTGGCAAAGATTTTTCATGACCTTCCCAGGCGCAAAGTACTGGAGCAACCATAGAACGGTAAATTAATACATGTAAAACTTATATTTTAGACACATATGGGCAGCATTATAAAGTAAACACATAATTATTTCCAATTTATTTACCCGTGAATATAATGGATTGGGCTATTAATTTGTATTGTCATAGATTATTCAAAATAATAATAATTATATAATACATACAAAATAAAAAGTGAATAAAATAATAAATAGTGATTGTTTGTACATGTATTTCACAATCATTTCATTATTAAATTTTCAAAAAACAACAATGAATTCCTGAACAACTGATTATTTCATTAAATGAAATAAAACAGCAGCTGCTGATGTAATGGTTATGTGGCAAATTGAACATTTCGTCACAAGTGGTCAACAGTTCAGCAAGCAATGTGCATGTAACAGTTCGAAATGTTGCTTATGCTACAGTTGACTGTGCTAGAAAACGACCGAATTTACGTAAAACAGCTATGTAGTTAATACACATTCATACAGGGCTTCAGGTAATAAATTCAATATAAAAAAAAATCCTACCTCAGCTTTTATCTTATGTGAACTTTCCATCTCCCAAGTTTTAACAAGATTTTCCACAACTTGTTCCAGCGATCCGGCTTTGTGCGCCATTTTCCGTCCCTTAAGGTATTGCTTATTTACTTGTTCATAGTTTGGTTTCCCGTGGGCCCAGGTGATTCCGGGATCATCCATGTGGTCCCTCACAGGAATATCCAATAATTTACTGGAAGTCGCCATTTGTCGTCTGCTGATGAACGAAATTCAGCCAATGCGTCTCGTGCCGTTGTTAAACCTGTACTGGCGAGAACGTGTTTTATCATCTCTATCTGAAGGAATACACCTGAGCGAACATGACTTTCATATTACGATAAAATAAGTAATGAGTATTTTCGAGTACGCAGTTCAGTTTTAATTTAACATAAATAAGGAATATAATTTTCCTTTGTATGGCAAAACTAAGTCATTTATCCAGTCTTACATTGTTTTTAAAAATTGAATTTTATAGCACTTGATACAGTGGAATTTTGTTTTGCTATAAAGTTAATGATATATAAATGATATAATCAAATAAAATTCTGAATGAAATAGATCACAGGCGTGTCTAGGTAACTAAGATTCCCATTTAGATCTACAATTAAAAATGTAATTCATGGCTAGGTCATCGGCTTATAAACAGTATCACAAACAAAATCTACTGTCCCAATGTTCCAGTGCGTACGGTAAACAGTATCACGAACAAAATCTACTGTCCCCATGTTCCAGTGCGTACGGTAAACAGTATCACGTACACAATCTACTGTCCCCATGTTCCAGTGCGTACGGTCAACAGTATCACGTACAAAATCTACTGTCCCCATGTTCCAGTGCGTACGGTAAACAGTATCACAAACAAAATCTACTGTCCCAATGTTCCAGTGCGTACGGTAAACAGTATCACGTACAAAATCTACTGTCCCCATGTTCCAGTGCGTACGGTCAACAGTATCACGTACAAAATCTACTGTCCCCATGTTCCAGTGCGTACGGTAAACAGTATCACGTACAAAATCTACTGTCCCCATGTTCCAGTGCGTACGGTAAACAGTATCACAAACATAATCTACTGTCCCATGTTCCAGTGCTAGGTAACAGTATCACGAACAAAATCTACTGTCTCCATGTTCCATTGCTTACGGTAAACAGTATCACGAACAAAATCTACTGTCTCCATGTCCAGTGCGTACGGTAATCTTTGTTAGTGACGTCAGCGGGTGCAAGAGAGAGTTGCGGGTTCGATTCCAGGCTGAGGTATAATTTTCTATTATTTTTAATGCTCTTGCATGGTCGTATAGAAAAGAAAGAAAGTCTGTTATTTTTGATTTCATTCCTTTTGATTTTGATATAAATATTAATTTAGATATAGATATTGATATAAATCATAAATCTTATAAACTGTCGGCAGATTTAGAAATTTGGATGGGTATTAAAATACTCTCATTGCTTATATTTTGCACTGCCGAGTATTCCCGAAGACGGTCTGTAATCGGAAATAATTTGAATTTGAAACAAGAGCGCTGGTTATCGCAAAATACGCCCGTCCTGCCATTTTATCAATTCAAGGGTCATAACTCTAAAGTGGGATATTCTGACTGGTTTTCAAACTCGATTGTGATACTGTGCCAAATCACATTGTGATAAATTTTGGTAAAGATCGGTTCACATTTGTCAGTGTTAGAGAGCAGACACTGTTAATTTTGCTATTTTTCATCCATTAAAGGGCCAAAACTCTAAATTGCTCAAGCTATTTTTGTTGGTTAACTATCCCGGGTAAGATAATGTGCCCATTCAAATTGTGATCAAGTATGGTTAAAATCGGCTCATGTTTGTTATAGTAAGAGAGCGGACACTGTTAATTTGACCATTTTTCATCAATTCAAGGGTCATAACTCCAGGGTGTCTGAGACAATATGACAGGAACCAAGAAAGTTTACCAATATACATTGTGACCAAGTATGGTAAAGATCATTTACGGGGATCGAACCCACGACCTCAATAGTAATACAATGTAATAATAATAATAATAATAATAATAATAATAATAGTTATGATGATGATATTACTACTACTACTTCTAATCAGTTATGATAATGTTAAAATGATAAAACATTTTAAATTAGTAACTAGTACGTACACTACTTTGTCTGATTACCTTTAAGAAAAGGTCCTACCAGAAAATAATCCAAGAAGCTCCCATGGGAACCCGCTTTTAAAACGGATATAAAGAGAACATATGAGGACTCGTTTAATTCTGCATTAGCCGAGTAAAGAGGACAATCGTTCAAAGCATGTTGTAACTCCCTATCTCAATGTTGTCGTCAATACTGAAAGTTTTTCCTCCATTGCTGCTAGTTTTGAAGTTGTCAATGTCGAGAGGCGAAGAATTTTGTTCGGCGAATATTCGTCGAATATTCTTGCTAAGGGTTTTTTTTTTAATCGTTATTTCATAATCATTGGTAATGACCTAGAGTTAAGTTAAGAAAAAAAGTTTTAATTTATTTATTTTTTTATTTTATTTTTTTACATTGAGGTAATCCATCAATCATTACATTGTGATGGTCCATCAAGTGATCATGGGAAATTTATAGTGAATGCAAACCTTTATAGACTTTGAGCATAAGAGCTAATAACTCCAATGGATGCTTGCATCTGCACTGACATCTGATATCCTTTTAAGGTGCAAAATGATATATATATATATATAGGGGCCTCCGTGGCCGAGAGAGTAAAGTCGCTGACTTTAACACTCACGCAGCCCCTCACCGCGTGGGGTCGAATCCCGGCAGGGTCATTCGGATTTTCATGTGAGGAAGCCTTCCAGCTGGCTTGCGGTAGGTCGGTGCTTCTACCCGGATGTCTCCGTGCATTCGGGGTCTTCCTCCACCTGTAATTAGCTGGACGTCGATATATGACTGAAATAATGTCGAAGCGACGGAAAACTCAAATAGTCAAGTCATAATGATAATTAAGATATACATTTGTTTACAGTGTATACAGTTTCAATTAAACCTTCATATGAAACACTTGTTTATGCTCATATAGATATATGCACAGTAATTCACTTGATAAAATCTGTTTAAAAGACAATAATTTAAGAACTGTAAAAAGAATATCGGCAAAAGGAGCCCTCTTTTGAAATGTATACAAAAATCATATATTACCCCAGATCAGACTTGGATAAACGGATTAATAGAGACTGTATACTGAAAATGTCATTCTGACCTCTATCAGATCTATGTACAATAAACAGGTCATAGCCCCCAAAATTCAACATGAAATGCAGTCCGATCAGTTATCACATTTTACACATAGTTGCACCTGTATCCGGATGTGCCTACACAGAAAATATTGACTCTATTTAATGCTGAATTAAGGTGAATTTTTGACTGAAAGACATGCACGAAAGGATTAAATTCTATAGAACACAGTTAAAATAGTCATAAAATGCCCAATTTGGAGGCCTTATTGCACAACAACCTTAAAAGTTGAGCATTACTGAGAGGGGAATTTTTGAGAAAATTGGTGTGAAATGGCCGACCGGTGCACTAAATTCATACGTATGTTATTTGGCCTTAAATAGGTCAAAAAGTAGTCGGGTGACCCCATGTTTAAAATGTACAGACTTATTTCTCTTGAATAGATCTATCTAATGAGGGTAAGTTTTGATCTCAATTTCCCTTACAGAAATTGTCATTTGTATATATGCTTATATAGAACATATAGTAAAATTAAATGTGGTCTTAGTCCACATCCCTCCCTCCCCGGCACACCTGCAGAGTCGAACATATGAGTAAGGGGTCTACGTTCTGACATCCGGGTCCGATCTCGTCCATATACAAATAAAAGTGTTTAGAATTTAAAACCTACAAAGTTTTGTCAAGTAAATATGATGGTGAAATTTTAGAGACGGAAACATCATTGTGTCAGGTCGTGAACAGAACGTGATTTTATTTAAAGGCGAATATTACAATGGCAATGGAGATAATAAAAAGTAACGACCCTCTCCTATTGTACTCGTTATAATGATTATGTAGGTCAAGGCTTACAAAATGCACGAGACAAGACTTAGTTCGTTTGCCTCATGTAATGTAATTGATATCTGACAGCTTATCCACCTTATTGTTATAAAACAAATGTACTTTGGCAAAGTGACGTTGTTCAATAGGTTTTTGTAAGAAATGATGTAGGTTTTGTCCCTGACCTAAACGTCCTCACCAAACACGCAGCTACCATACGTGACGGTGCCAATGACCTACCTTTGTTATTTAAGTAAGCAAAATATCATACAAAGCGAAATATATTTTGACACAAAGAAAACAACACAAAAAGAAAAGAAAGAAAGAGAGAGACGTAAAAGCTATTTAAGCAATATGAGCATGCGCATTCACATTTTCTGTCACCGCAGAATGCACTGAGAGACTGTCGGTAGATTTGACATTATAAGATAGTTAGGAATCGAGGCAAAGGTCATATGACGCGTTTCCTGAAACTCTTGTTACTAGTTGTTTAAACTTTATTTAATTTACTTCGATTACGAAACAAGTTCTGACAACTTACATTAATCATTCTCGATGACTCTGATTGCGGCGTTTGTGGTCATTACTGTAGGAGGAAACTGGAGGAAAGCCATGCGTCTGGACGGACGCCCACTGTACCCTCTCACGAACGTGACCAGGAATCGAACCCGGGTGAGAGGCGAAACGCGTTTCCACTTCGCTATCCAGGCACCCGGGTTCTAAGTCAGCTAAACTCGCTCTTTGTTTCATGATACTCCCGCTGGTAGTCTCACAGTACATTGAACACTTTAATTCGTTTAAAATGATCAAAAATGAGGTTCCATTTATAAATTACATATCTGATGAGGTCATGACCTGTATCAATGTACCCGATGTACACAATCGCATTGCATTGGTACCCTTCTTAGTGTGAAGTGATACAGTACATTGAAAACGGCTGCAGTAATAGAGTATATCAACAATGCATGCTTTTACTGCTACGTAACACTGGCTTCCGTCAGTAAAGAAAAGACACATGCATTAAAAGAGAAAACATTTTCCTGGGCTTAAATTCACACGATGACTTCAATAACGCTTATACTCATCTATGATCAGTTATACAATATTCATCATATTAGAATTAGTAAAATTAATATTGGTATTATATGGAGTATATTTCGAAAATAAAATGGGTATTATTCAAACATGGTAAAATTGGTTTACGTTAGGAGAGAGAGAGGAGAGGCCATGTGCTTATTGTGAGCCGTGCAGTTTATTTGTGTGTCTGTTAAGTTAATCATTGGTTAATAAGACGTTAATCATGCCGACAATATTTCAGTCATTTGAAGAGTCTTCTTGAGACAGATATTATGGAACGTTACAACTGTCTTATATTCGGCATTGATGGTTAGGTGGGTCAAAATAGCTTATTGAGGGGTCGTGTTATCATCATGTGGGGTTGTTATGTCATAATATGGGGTTGTAATATCATTATGACATTGTGTGGTTGTAATGTCATCTTGTTGGGTTGTTATGTCATCATGTGGGGTTGTAATATCATCATGTAAGGTTGTAATATTATCATATTGAGTTGTAGTTATAAAGACAGACATCATGTGTGGTTGTTTATTTATTATATGGGGCTGTAGTATCATCATATGGGGTTGATATGCCATTTTGGGTGGTGCAGTTGTCATTCTGTGATGTCCACTTAACTTTCTGTGTGGTGCAGATATCCTTCTGTTATGTCCACTTGCATTGCTGTGTGGTGCAGTTTTCCTTCTGTGATGTTCACTTGACTTGCTGTGTGGTGCAGTTATCCTTCTGTGATGTCCACTTAACTTACTGTGTGGCGCAATTGTTCTTGTGTTATGTCCACTTGACTTACTGTGTGGTGCAGTTGTTCTTGTGTTATGTCCACTTGACTTACTGTGTGGTGCAGTTTGTCCTTTTGTCCACTTGACTTACTGTTTGCAGTTTCCCACTGAATGTCACTTGACTTGCTGTGTGGTGCAGGAGAACTGCACCACACAGTAATTCAAGTGGACAAAAAAGAACAACTGCACCACACAGTAATTCAAGTGGACATAACACAAGAACAACTGCACCACACAGTAAGTCAAGTGGACAAAAAAGGACAACTGCACCACACAGTAATTCAAGTGGACATAAAACAAGAACAACTGCACCACACAGTAAGTCAAGTGGACAAAAAAGGACAACTGCACTACACAGTAATTCAAGTGGACATAACACAAGAACAACTACACCACACAGTAAGTCAAGTGGACATCACAGAAGGACAAATATGGCCGTGACCTATATTTCCTATATATAGTTGGATGAACATTATAAAATTGTTGTTCTGTCTCATATTTACCTTTGCGTTTAAGCATTTTTTCAATGAAGATAACTTCACATCTTTATGAAACCATGTACAAATGTACAAAACAATATGATCGATTTAATATTTATGCAAATTTATGGCTTAGACCTATATTTCACGGTTGGATGAACATGGTAAAATTGATTGTTTTGCCTCAGGTTTACCTTTGCGTTTAAGCCTTTTTTCCAAGAAGATGACTTCACATCATTATGAAACTATGACCACATGTACATCATAATAATTATGATCTAGTTAATATTCATGCAAATTAATGGCTGTGACTTACATTTCACGGTTGGATGAACATGTTAAAATTGATTGTTCTGCCTCAGGTTAACCTTCACATCTTTTTGAAATAGGTACACATGTACATTATAGTATGATCGATTTAATATGTATGCATAATAATGACTGTGACCTATATTTCACAGTTGGGTGAACATGGTAAAATTGATTGTTCTGCATCGGGTTTACCTTTGCGTTTCATTTTTTTTTTCTATGAAGATGGCCACATCTTTATAAAACTAGGTGCACATGTACATCAGGATATGATCATTTTAATATTTATGCAGATATATGGCTATGACCTATATTTCACGGTTGGATGAACATGGTAAAATTTGTTGTTCTGTCTTATGTCTACCTTTGTGTTTAAGCTTTTTTCTATGGAATATGACACTAGGTACACTTTTACATCATGATCAAAGAAAAGCCAGCAACAAACTAGTTGAACAAATATTTTAACTATTAACAAGTTACAAGTAACAATATGAATATCACAACATACAGTGTCTAACAATTATTGTAACAAATTATTTTGATCCTTGTCTAATTAATAAAATTTACATTTAACCTGTGCAGTCCAACAGATATATCCTTCCAATTGTAAATCTGAAGTTAATCCCACACTGTTGAATGACCCACACTTGATGACTTGATGTAAACAAATCTGATTCCCACTCAAAATTCCCTTCATTATATATACTGGAGCAAAATATTCTAGAAACAACCATACTATACTAAAAAAAATATTCTATAAAAAAAATTTCAAGTTATTTTTAGAATAGGGATCTCCTAAATAGAACACTCCAGAACAACAGTAGTAAACAAATTATTCTTAGAATAGTGATTTCTTTCGTTAAAGTTAGTGTTTATTAAGGTTTTAGAAGCCTAATGACGTTCGGCTTATTTCGACACATTACGTGACATTCGGCGACAATCGGTAATGTTCGTATTCAATGTCGGAGGCATTTCCTTGATAAAAAAAAAATATCGTACAAAAACGTAAAAATACTGACTTTTGATGAATTGAGGGGTGTTATAAGTAAATTAGACTATAGCTTTTATACCTGCTGAATTATTCTAAATAAGAGTTGTCCAATACATATCCTTAAATTTTTCATGGAAATATTTTACAACTTGTCTAAATAGCGGCTCCCGTTCGTAAACGGTCTCCAAACAGAGTGGTCGGTCGTTCCTCACTAAACCATTAATGTAATGCAATGTAAGCCAATGTGTAAAAGAGTGGTTCGTGACTACCCCAGTCGCTTCAAAAAAGAAAGGAGAAAGCATAAAGGAAGTAAATTAACCATGAAGGAGCATAATTCTAGCCAAGCTCTTGGCGATGTTGAAATTCACAGTGAACTCGATTTTCCGCATTGGTTTATGCATTTTATGCAAAGTTGTATTCACATGGTCTAGCAGATTTGGTTAAATCTTCAATTATATATCAGCTTAGAGGAACATATATGTTGTGGTAATTGAAACTCATATAATCATTTTATATTGTAGAAATAATATAGCAGTTATTGAAAAATTGCGATATACTGCCACGGGCACAACCATAGAATTTCTACGTTTACGTATTTGTTATTTTTGAATATGTGATTTATTTATTGGAAATTTAATAGGATTTTATGTTCCTCCTTTAACTTAACTACTTCCCAATTCGAAAATACATTTTTATATTTAAAAGTTTGATAGGGCATGAGAAATCTCTGCTCATTTTCAGAACAGATCATTCTTCAAACGAAGCCATTTCCCCAGGTTTTCCAAATACCGGTACATATATTTTCTATATATCACATTTGCCTTATTTTGTCTTATCTAAATATAGAGGATAATGTACATGTGCCTTCAATTTGTAGTTTGTGTATAATTCTTCTTTCAAGAGCAAATCATGTGCGTATGTAAAATGCACCTTGTACTTGAATTTAAAATTGGCTTATTGCCAGTGTTATGGTTGTATAAAATAGAGCTTTACTGAAAAACCGGAGGTAAATCTTTCCAATATTGTAAATGGTGTTCATGATATGTCATGGAAAATTATTATATCACTCTTTAAAATTAGCTTTACCAAATAAGATTTTTTTACGATTTTTTTAAGTTTACAGCTGATGTCGAAAATGTCAAAAATTGAAGTCGGCCAAATGAAAACATCTTAGTCTGAATAAATTTACATTAAGATCTGTCAATACACGTAGTTCATGTTTAGCACAAGTTCTTTTCAATTCTCAAACCTTGCTGTTGGGATTCTAAAACCTTAAGAGAAAATTTAACAGTTAAGAAGCCAGAACGAGCGTAGCGAGTGACGGCTTCTTAACTGTTTTATTCTCTCTTAATCAACACTGACTAACTTAGAGTTTGCCCCGCCCCATAACTGTGTCACACTGCTATATTAGGAGATGGCGCCATAAATATTTACGTCAGCGTGTTGTTAAAGTATTCACACACGTACTCGTACACGTGCTTTCCAAATATGGATGTAACACATAAATTTCGCGCGTTTTTTTGGCCGTCGGCTCATTTCTTTTGCAAATTTCAATCAAGAAGCACGGAAATTTAATTTGAGTGATGACTGTTTATTTATTTATTTATTTTATTTTACTTTTATTAGTTAGGGCATCAGAAAATAGCAACTGATTGACGTTAAGGAAAGAACGAAATGTGTAGATAATAATCGTTTAGAAAAGCCGCTGTCAGCGGAAGATATCAAGGCTAGGAGTACCCTGGAAATACCAAATCAAACGGTTTAATACATGATCTGTAAGTTGTTTATGAACGTTATGTCAATTTCAATTCTTGTACTTACCAAAGTCGTAAATAAAGGTACTGGTAAAGTTCCCTTGCTTGGCGTTCAGCATAATAAGGGTAGTTCCAGGAATGATGGCCCGGTGTCAGGATAATGTGACTGGGTGTGGTATTATGCCAACTGTCTACGGCGTGATACTGTGCAGTGTGACAGCACTACATCGGTCTCAAGTAGACATGATCTCCAAATGACCTAAATACTGTCGGTGGGACGTTAAACCTAATAAACAAACAAATTATCCTTGTATTTTAGTATTTATTTTAGCATCTTATTCTCTCCTTAGGAGTCAGTTTGGATTGAGCTGGTAATCATCCCTTTGCAAAAATATTCCCGAAACTCCTCATCCTTATGTTAATGTGTATCTATAAACATGATTATTTAAGCAACTTTTCTAAATGTTTACAAATGACGTTAACATGCGCCAGTGAGCACGCCCGGTGTAGTATACACTGTAATATATGACTATCACGCGAATAGGGCGGAGCATAATTTGAAATTATGACATGCGCAGTTCGCCGTAAACTCTTAACAGTTAAATAATAATTAAGTAGACAAGTCTCGCAAAATCTCGAATTCTAAACAAATCAACCAGGAATTTGAAATTTCGAGCTCACTAATTGGATAGAAATAGCGGGCCAACTCCAATGCAGTGTAGTGCATACATAACTAGGTCAGGTGTAATATGTAACAATATGGGTTATTCACTGATAGTATTTAGTTTAGTTTAAACATATTTTATTTAAAAAAAGGAAAAAAAAAAAGGGAAAAAATTATGTTTCTTTCCAGTATAACGTTACAAGTTAAAATGGCCATTTAATGACAAAAACTTCAGAAATATAGAAAGAAATGTAAACATAATAAAATGTTTTTAGTAAATATCAATAAAGAGAACAGAGGAAAAATCAAAAGTAAGACATTCAGTGATGAAAGGGCTAAATTAAGAGAAATAAAAAAAAAATAGATAAAATAAATCTGGTGTGATCAGTGTTGGGAGATGCTGAGAAAATATTTCATATATCAAAATAACCGAATTATCCCTCTTATCAGATTTTAAAACGCTTAGTAGATTTGATATACCCGTGAACTGCTTTAACTATCGCAATATTTGCATTATAACTTAAATTTTCGTCACAAAATAACAGAATATTTGTGTCAAGATTAGGAACAAAGGAGAGACGTTCGAAAAGAACTAATCTTTGTTGATCATATTTACGGCATTGAAAAAAATAATGATCTACAGTTTCATTAATATGATAGTATTTATTCAATTTAAAAGCTGTTACCTGGTAAAATTGGTTATTGTGCCACTCAATAGGTACCACATAAAGCCTGATCTGCAAAAACCACAGTTAAACCTTACCAAATTTAATTATAAAATCCTCATTTCCAGACCACCGAGGAGCAGCGAACAGCATAAAACCTGATCAGCCTGCGAGGTCTTTTCATGGTTTCCTCTATGAAGGAAAGGGTTAAGGGCTGTTACCTGGTAAAATTGGTTATTCTGCCCCAGGTTTACTGTGTTTAAGCTTTTTTTTCTTTAAAGGTAACTTCACATCATCATGAAACTTTGTACAAATGTACATCATTATATATATATTTTTTAAAATACAAGCAAGTATTTGATTCTGACCATATTCCGGCGGGGCATTAGTGTCTCAGAGACACATTTTCTTTTTCTTTTTTTTCAGTGCGATTAGGAATCAAAAATATGGAAATGAAAATATATATATATCGATATTTTTCCTTACCAACATTTCCTCGTACAAAATAGTGAAATCGTGCACGTACCGACTCAAATCTGTTGGATCGACAGTTGAAAGATTTTATAATTTCTGTACAGCTAACTTTGTAAAGCTTCTAGCTAAAACGTTCAACTATATTCGAGAAAAGGATTTAATCGATTTAGAAAATGTCAGAATGGTTGAAGTTCACATACTGAGCCGAATCTTGCCCCACTGGGTTTGACCCTTACATTTTTTTTTGACGCTTTTGACCTGACCTAAATATCATTTACGTAAAATGTCGTTGATTCATATGACGGTGACATAAAGAATGTTATTGAGTACAGGTTAGCAGTGTTTGGTAAACTTAGTATTTCCCTTCTATTCCAAAGGTATTTACGGGGGCATGAAGGGGCATAAGAATATTTTTTATATACAATGTATATCGCGTGCGCTCGCGATAACCGCTGCGTTCACATGCATGAGTTATCGCGTTCGTTCGCGGAAGGTAACTTAAATTATCTTGTTTGCACGCAATAGTTATCTCATTCGCACGCAATATAAAAAACATCTTCCATGTTCCTTTTATACCGTCGTAGGCATATAAGTATTAATAAAGCAAGATGAAGTAATTAACCATCTGTTACCCGATAATCTCGTTTTTAACTAAGTACTTAAATACTTTCATTATCGCATTTTCATTCTACGAGACCCAAACTTAATGTAGAAAAGAAAAATGTGTCCAGGGTCAAATTAACCACTTCAATATACACCCTAACCCCAAGTGCTTGTTGTACCACGTGGTACGTTCCGCAACTTCACGAACTCAAAATGTTCATACTATTGCCTTTAATGGACATTATGTTTTGGTTTAACCCTTTCCCTCATATAGACTCATTTTGACGCAATCAATAGGTACCACATAAAGCCTGATCTGCAGAAAACCACAGTTAAACCTTACCAAATTTAATTATAAAGTCCTCATTTCCAGATCACTGAGGAGCAGCGAACAGCATAAAACCTGATCAGCCTGCGAGTTACTCGCAGGCTGATCTGGTTTTATGCTGATCGCATAGGTCTTTTCATGGTTTCCTCTATGAGGGAAAGGGTTAATATACCAGTAGGCTCATTATAAATAAATCTACTCAAACAGCAACTTGATAGCAAATAAACAAGAAATTAGTCCCGTTAGAGCATATGAAATTCAAGTTTAATTGCGTGACATACCTTAGTTGTCAAAAAAGGTACTGGTATAGCTCCCTTGCTGGGCGCGTTGGCCCAGTGTCAGAATAATGTGACTGGATGTGAAATCATGCCACATGTCTACGGTGTGATAGTGCAGTGTGGCAGCACTACATCTATCTGAAGTAGACACATTATCCAAAATGACTGAAATACTGTTACAACTGGTGGGATGTGAACAGTGTAAACAAACAATAAACAGACATATTTATTTGATGGACAATGTGTACCATAATGCCAATCTTAAAGCGTGGAGGAAAAAAACTTACAAATTTCATCTTCTGAACCGTGCTGGATTTGCTTTATCATAATGTGTCGGAAGTAAATACGAGGTTGAGGTAATACATCTCCTACTGCGATTGGATGTGTTGTATTTCAATACGAAACTTCAAAATAGAAAACAATTCAGAAATAGTCTACAATTCACATGTCAGGTAAATGAAATATCAGTAGAAAATTGTTTTTGTTCAAGTCCACACATTTCGAGGAACCAAACAACACATTTCACCATCTTCTCTTTCTCTAACGTCAGCCATGTTCAAATAATCGGACGTGTTAACTACTATGGGAGAATAGTCACGTAAATATTACAACATGCTTACTTCCGAATGCTTTATGAGAAATGACTTGTGGTTGCATGTATGTATACTTTTCAATGATGCCTTATTGCATTTCTGTTAGACGGTTTTAAATGTCATGTGTGTAATGCTTAAATATTATGTGATTACTGATTAAAAATATGCCTGTATGTTAAGACCCAAGTGCAAACTACCAAATGGTAATAGCAAATGAGAAATGCAAGCAAACATGTAGCCATGTCGCATTTCTTTTGAGAAGTGTATAGTGCTAAATGCCCTCTGTTAATTACCAAATAAGAAGTGCCAGAATATATGTTAATACAATTTGTAAATCAATGGCAATTAATTGCAGTTCTTGAAATAACTTGTACGTAAACGCAGAGTTAAAACCATAATTCATATGCAAGTATAACAGAACAGATTTTATTACACGTAAACTTTACAGTTTTTTGTGTTATATACACATAATTAATAAAGATATACATCACAATTATACAAAGTAGTGAACGGCATTTAAATACATTTGAACACAATATATAATGACATATTTTCATTTTCATATAAAGGATGGACTGAATTAGTACTATTGCAATTCAACAATAGTAATATGACCACTGAACAAGTTCATAAAGATATGATTGTTGGAACAGTTACGTCTCAATGTTTAAAATACAACCATGAAAAAGTATATGACTGTAAAACATGACCTTTAAACCTATGATTTACTACGTATAAACTTAAATACATATACGAATGTATAACATGTATTTTTTAAAAGGAAATTTTTTGTTTTGTGTATTAATCAGCTGGATAAGATTGAACATATTAGGTCTTATTCTGTAATAACGCTTGATATATTTTTGTCTTGTCTGAGCATATGGTGTACCAATAAACATAAATGCAATTCGTCCTCTATTTCATTTGAATCGCACATTTATAATACGAATGCCCTATAACCTTATTCCGATTTAATTCTTAGATTTCTTGACACAATATCATCAAGGTATGGTTCAAATTCATATGAAGTTTTAAGAGCTCTATATACCGTTAAAACACCATTTTCACGGACATTTCCTTGCCATATTTGTAAATATTCGTCTATAAGACGTTGTTTAAAACTACAAATAAAATTATTCACGTTCATATCATGTATATCGTTATACCAAATATAATAAAACCCATATCGTGTCAGAAGGTTTCTGACCTCACCAAACCAATTCATGTTACCATTTTCAATTTGTAACATAGCATCTTTTAAGACTGATTGAATAATTATATTATCGCTTTCCCTCAGTTTAAACCAGTATTTTAAAATTCGTACGTATCTATTTATGTATAACGGGTATCTACCCAATTCGCTATATACTGCACAGTTAGAGGTTGTTTGTCTAACACCAAGTATAGTTTTGCAAAATTTCAAATGTATCATCTCCAACTGTTTAGATTTAGAAAATCCCCAAATTTCACAACCATACGAGATAATAGATGAAACAAAAGCATCGAATAACTGCAAGGCTACTCTTGGTTTACATTCATACTTTTTTAAATTTGACAACAGGGTATTTAATGCTTTCAAACCTTTACCATACAATGTTTGGGTATTAAGGTTAAAATTGCCAGTGTAACAGCACTTGTCAAAATCAAGTTGACACGTAGCACTAGGCAGTAAGCAGTACACACTTAACATAATCTAAGCTGGAAACGAAACTGAACATTAACATTTTGTAAGGGTCCATTCTTAATGAAGAGAGATCACTCTAGTCTTCTCTGTGCAGAATGTACGACGGAGTGTACCATTGCACATGTCGTACCAGGACGAATCGTACCAGTTTACAGGACGAATCGTACCAATCCCGAAAGTAAAGTTATTTTGATACGACTGATTATTAATTTAACGTATATAAGAAAGGAAAATATCTTGCTATTAATTAATTTTCATATTCACCAATAAAGCGCAATAGCTGAGTGGTAGTGTCCGCTAAAGTCTATACGTAATTGCGGAGAATATTAATTATGATATCAACTATGGGACAGTATTTTAGTCATTTCGAGACTATGGCCTATAGTGCTGCCAAACTGCAACATCACGTAGTAGCACGTGACATTATACTATATCGTGACACTGAGCTAACCCAATCCTAAAACTACCTTGTATACGAGTGTATACTGAACGAAAAGCAGGGAGTTACAAGTACCATGTTTAACGACTTTTGTATGTCGCGGTCGGTAATTGAACCCACGACCGAATTGGGAGGGTGCTTAGTTTTTTTGTTTTTAAAAATAACAAATAATGAAAATTTTTAAAAAAAAGGGAAAAAAAAAAAATAATTATTTCGCTATTTTTTTTTTTAATGTTTGTTTTCATTTTTATGTTCTCCATCATGAAATTAAAATAGCGAACTATTTTTTCTTCTTCTTCTTCTATAGTAGGTAATGGCTAGCAATCATTTTCTGTTAATTATGGACATAATCAGACATTGCGATCAAGGATAACCCACGAGCGGGTTCCTTTTTTTTTTTTTTTTGCTGAAGAGACAGCATCGAAAGAGACAGTGATTGGATACAAGGGGGTCCGCGTGCGATGTCCTAGCTCTTTTGCGAATAGACCCATTGGTTCTTTCACGTATCTGGTGTATTGCACCGATATGCGGGAGATCATTTTCTGGGCAGAACCAGTACTGATTACCCCGAGTTCCCATAGCAACCCTATATTGCCGAGTGTCAGGCAAAGGTGCATCTGGTACCAATTTTATACGTCTTTGGTTTGACACGGTCACCGGAGGAAGGAACCCAGGCTGGGATTCGAACTCCGGGTCTCCCGAACGAAAAGCGGACTCTCTGAGTTATTGCACTTTATTAGTGAATATGAAAATTAATTATACCAAATGAAAACGTACGGATGTTTAAGTGATTGAACAAGAAAATCTGTGCATGGGTTATTTACCATGCTTATATCTATATCTAAATAAGTAATCAATCAAAACACGCTCTCTTTTTTTCTTATTCTAATTAAAGTTTGATTCCAAATCGAATATTTATTGAAGTTGTGAATTCATATAAAATTATTTTTCATACTTATATGCATGAAATTAAGAATCAATCGTATCACAATTACGATTCGTCCTGGTACGCATGTGCAATGGTACGCTTCGTCCTACTTTTTTCTTTAAGAATGGGCCCTAGCAAAATGATAATGTTAATTTTGGTTTCCAGCTTCTATTATGTTTA
This sequence comes from Solen grandis, assembly GCA_021229015.1. Lineage (NCBI taxonomy): Eukaryota > Metazoa > Mollusca > Bivalvia > Adapedonta > Solenidae > Solen > Solen grandis. The sequence goes on from JAIFHC010000431.1 coordinate 46,256, forward strand.
GTGTGTACTGATTACTGCCTAGAGGTAAGTGTCAACTTGTTTTCGGGCAGTGCTATTATTCTTGCAAATGAATTATGGTTTTAACTACAATATTTCCATCTTTTAAGAACTGCAATTAATTTACAAATTGTATTAACATATATTCTGGCACTTCTTATTTGTTAATTAACAGAAAGCATTTAGCTCTATACATACACTTCTCAAAAGAAATGCGACAAAGCTTCATGTATACTTGCATTTCTCATTTTTATATATGCATCATTTGATTGTTAGCACCTAGGTTTAAACATTTTGGCATATTATTAGTCAGTAAGCGCAGAAATTTAGCATTACACACAGTCTAACACAAATGCAATAAGACATCATAGAAAAGTATACATACATGCAAGCACATGTCATTTTTAGTAAAGCATTCGGAAGTAAGAATGTTGTAATATTTACATAAATAACATTCCATAAACCTTTACATAATTATGTTGTATTATACTCCACGCAACGTTACTTTATTTAACAAGGGAAGTAACTGATGCGGGGAGTTTGATGTTACTTTTAATTAACATTAATGTGTTTACATGTACTTTCAAAATTCTGCGGTTGATGTTTAACTGAAGTGATTGACAAGCATAGTTCAGTCATTTGGTTCGCAATGTTTGTTCCCGCGCATGGTGCACTTTAACAACAGTAAGATGGTGCCACTCATTGACATTCCGACGCCGACCACGGCGAAAATAGCCTCGTACCGACCTGAGAGGCTGTACATTAAGCCTGGAAATGAAGAAACAAGTATTGTAGAACGGACTCAGAAAAACATCATGTCTGACACCATTTTATTTTTAAAGTATGAAGTGGTAATTGTATCATTCAATGTATTTCCCCTTTAAGGACCTGGTTGGAATGTAGTCAGGGCCGGGGAATGATTCACGAAATACAGACGAGATTTTACAGGCTCAGTTAAAACGCTACCTAGGAAATAGACATGGCTGAATTTTAAATACAGGGAGATAAACATTCTGGAAAACAGAAAAAATACACGTGGCACATACTACGATAAAAACAGTTTACTCAGGCTAATTATGACAGAAACCCATACTACCCCTTTGAAAAATTGCACCCTGTGCAAATAGTGTTCCAAGTATCATACTGTAACTGCTGATACTCAGTGCAAGCAACTATTTTATTCATCTAAAGACTTCAGTGCAGATGCAACCATCCGTAGACTTGCAGTTATAGACGCTTTCGCTCAAAGTCCATAAAGGCTTGTATTTACATTAAAATTTCCATAATCACTTAATGGGCCCAGCGTCGGATATCCACGACTGCCTATTGTGGGATGCTTTGTTAGCACTTTATCGTAATAAGGATTTTCATCAGAGGTACGTCGACCAATCAAAATACTGCTTACACAAATGAGTACTCTTCAGTTGGAGATCTAAAATCTGAAAGTCAGTATCACACTCCTCACAGTGATTACGTCACGCTGCGCTGCCGTAAGTACCAGAGTTTCTATTGGTTCGAATGATGGCGCGGCTTTTCAAATAATCGATAACGAGCAAATGTTTACTAATAATCCCACGGAGTTGAATAAAATTACGGAATGAGCGCTCGTGGGTTTCCGAAGCTGTTGATGGGCCATGATCACAATTTATGAAAATGGATTACCTTAAAACAAAAATGCTGTAGAATTCTTAAAGCACTTCTATTATTTGTTACATTTTATGGAGTAATATACTCTTGTTGCACCGTTTCTCAACAATGAACTTAAGATAAATGTTAAGAATTGATCATGTGACTATCAAAATATACCTGCAAATGGTATGCTAAAAAGCGTTCCAACACCATTGACAAAGTTTAGGATACCATAGGTTGTGGATAGGTTCTTGATACCGAAATATTCTACCAGCAGTGTAGGAAGTAGGGATGAAAAAGACCCTGGAACGACAGATTCGTGCTGTTTTATTTTGGACGATGGCTTAAATTTGCCTATATTTACTGTTTTGTCTTTTGCGAATAAAAACGTACCGCCATATTACAACTTAAGGACGATCGCGACAGTTTAGATTATCATACACGAGTAAATTTTACACTACCACCGTTTATGCAAATCTAAAAGTTTTTATTTAGATAAAAACGCTAGATGATCGAAAAATTTCAACTGCGAAGTTTTCCTGACTATTACCAATCGCAAATATGAACCGGTGTTAGGGTTAGGTACTTCCGTTATTGTCTACTGTACTGTACATATTATTTATCACGACGACTTTTCGTTGTTACGCGCTTAAAAGGAAAAAAAAATGTCAAAAACAATTAAGGGGAACAGAATCTGCAGCGCATACGCGTAAATCCTGAGTATAATATACACGGGAGTTCTATAGTAGGTCTACAGGTCTATAGATATTTATATAAGTAAATATTTATCTACTCCAGTGCTAAATTATCCCATAGTTTATTCCCCACCCACAAACTTAATATCAATTTTCTTAAAGAATAAACCTGGTGACGTATTATTTTTAATTTTCATCTTGTAGAAAGGTACCTAAATAGCATTTATTAAAGAGATAAGAAAAAATCTGAATGTCTGAACAAAACAAAATAAGGTTTAAAACAAATACTTTTAGTTTGTACTTTTTAAAGAAAATGTTTGTTTAAGTATTTTGTAGGGGTATTTAATAATAGATGGATACTTAATAATCTCTAAATTCTTTTTGTTTCATTAAATATGATGTGGCACGGCATTTACTAATGATTGTAATTCATTTAAAAAAATAGACAAAGTTTTCAAAGGTGAACTAAACTGCTGCTATATTGTGCATACTTATAAAAACACTCATTTCTTTTCTATAGTCGTTAAACCCCTGTTCTTATTTCATATTTTAGCAGATCAGATAATATACTATCAATATTCAAAGAATCTTGAAATTCTGAATGGGGAAAAAAAATGAAACTGTCGCGATCGTCTTAAAGTTTTACTAACCATCATTTTTCCACCCCGACCTCTCCCGTTGTCTTAATATCTCCCCCAAGAGCCCGAGAATGGTCGAGAGGGTAAAGTCGCTGACTTTAACACTCACTCAGCCCCTCACCGCGTGGGTTCGATTCCCGGCAGGGTCATTCGGATTTTAATGTGAGGAAGCCTTCCAGCTGGCTTGCGGTGGGTCGGTGGTTCTATCCGGATGCCTCCGTGCATTCGGGGTTTTCCTCTACGTGTAATTACTAAATATAACTGAAATACTATCGAAGCGACGGTAAGCACAAATAGTCAATTCCCCAAAATATAGCCAGTTACACAAAATTCGACTGTGTTATTTGAAAATATCATATGATTTAGACATATGTTACAATTCTGGAAATAATCTTTAAACTTTTAAACTGCATTCTTCCATACAATTTACATACTTACCTGCTGAAATTCCAAAAACGACAGCAAAAACCATTAGAATACCAATGTAAATTTTGAAAAATCCTAGAAGTGCCGAAGCACCACAAAGGAATAGTTGAGATATTAGCAGATCAAGTTTGTTAGTTGATTCGAAGTTTGAGATAAAACCAAACACAGTCCGACTGATTGAGTTCGTTATTCCAAGGATGGAGACAATCCATGCTGCCTGAATGTTTGGTATACCTGAAACAGAAGTGTCACCACGTTCCTGTATTTATAAAGACACATATAAAGACATTAGAAACAAGAAAGTCAGTAGAACTGACAGATGCTCCCCGAAGAACGTCATTGTTACAAATAAGGCCTTGG
>JAIFHC010000432.1:0-50000 GCA_021229015.1 Solen grandis
GCAATTATATATCAAATGTCTAGAGTTTGAGTATGTGCAAATGGAAAACTGTCATTATTATCACCGATAGACCATAACAGCAGGTAAATTAAGCCTTTGGTAATGTTTATTTCGCTTTACGGTAAGTCATTTTGCGGGTTTTACTCGGCTGTTTCTACTTGTACAGATGCCCCCCCCCTAACACACCAAAAAAAAAACAAAAAAAACGCAGCGCAGTGGCATTGTGCCTAGCTAGAGCAGTGAAAATTCCCACCGTTCTCATTCTTGGCTAAGTCAATTGCCCTTCAACAACCTTTGTGTAAATCAGGTCATCAATTGATTTGTTTAAACTTATTTATTTTACGCCGATTGATCACGCTGAATCCCATAAGTCAGTTTGAATATATCTGTAGGAACTGGAAAGGTCTATTGTATAGATACTATTCATGACCGATATGTTATATCATCATAATTCTGCATCGAAAAGAAATCTAACTGAATCAACAAAAATGCCCAAATAAACTTCTTATTATCTGCAGGAAAAAAAAAACAAAGGTGTTTTATGTCGATGTTTAATTGCTTTGACTATCAATCAAATACTGCTCAGAACTGTTTTTAGACGGCAGCTTGCCGTCTTTAGTAGCTTGAAACGCTTACCAGGCATCTCTGACCTTGCTTATTTGCATATTTTCCATGACAAGTTTAACTGTACCTCTCCGCGCTACGTGAGGATCCACGCAATGCGATTCTGCATTTACGAATACGAGTGGAATATGTAACGTAGACCTTTTATTCATAACCGTAACCGCTATTCATGTGCTGTTGTTTGTAAACGTGTTATTTTGCTCTGTAAACATCCATTTTAAGCGTGAACAATATATCCGTTCACTTATAAATCAGAACAGCAACCCATGATCTACTTGTATATGACTTTTTGAGTAACTGTAACAGCGTCCCCGATGGTCGAGTGGTTAGAATTCGCGGGATTTCGCGAAACACAAAAGTCGTAAAAAATGTTACTGGTATAGCTCCCCTGCTTGGCGCTCAGCATATAAGGGTAGAGCAAGGACTGTTTGGCCCGCTTGTCAGGATAATGTGACTGGTTGTGATATCATGCTACGTGTCTACGGCGCGATATTGCAGTATGGCAACACTACCTCTCTGAAGTATAGTTTCCAAATAACTGAAATACGTGCGTACTGTCGTTGGGACGTTAGACACAACAAACAATAACAACAACAACCTCCCGTCACCTTACTATAAAGCTACCATGATTTCATAAACATGTACAAGTAGTTTATGTTTCCTGTTGTAGTGTTGTGAACGGGTATGTCAAAAAGAAAGAAATATTGTAAAACTGTAGCTATAATTAATAACCGAAATACAGACGATCATCTAAAGAATTATTGCGTAACTAACTGTAGTTAACTGCCTGGCAGAAGGAAGTGCGGATACTGCGTTATATGCTTGTCGTTGATAAAGTAAAATTATGTGCAGAAATTGCTTGATAAGTCCCTTTAAGCAAATAATCCAAACACGCCAAGTACTGTTATAAGATGGTTATATGAACATTGACATATGACAGGTTAACGGATGCGATTGACAGCTGTACTTTGATGATTAATTGTTCACTTGCGTGTCTTTTATCAACTAGAGTTGGGCTTTTCATATACTCGGTAATACTATGTTTATGTGAAAAGATTCGTTTTATTTTTTCAATTTTCGAGTAACATTGAAAATAATCATATGCATCTTTGTTTGTTTTTTACAGATACTTCAGTGGAGCTGGTATCGGCCACGTCCCCGTGGGAGCGTTTTCATCTCTGTTGGAACTAACTGAGCTGTGAGTAATTATTTTGTGTCTGGCTTTCTAAAATGTCAGCATTTGGTATCATGTTGTTCCAAGTCGTGCTTTTTCACTCAGTGTTTGTCACGGCTTGCGAGGTCACCCTGCGAGACGTCTCCGTTGGATTTGAATATTTATTTTACATCGATTGCGACACAAGTTATCACAACTTATATTAATCACCCTCGATGGCTCTGGTGGCGGCGTATGTGGTCATTATTGGTGGGGGAAACCGGAGAGTCCGGAGAAAACCCACGTGTCTGGACTATGCCCTTTCAAGTACGTGACCAGGAATCGAACCCGGGACGCATTGGTGAAAAGCGAGGTGCTATCCAGGCACCCTAGATACCTTTGATATATACATTGCCGTTTATATGCCGCCTTTAGCAGAATACGTGTAATCAATGAGTCATTCTTAACATCGCTTAAACAATTCCACCTTTTCAAGTAATAAATATTATAACAATAAGTGTGCATGATCTAACAACAATGCTAGACCCTATAGATGAATTTTTTAGTTACAAAACATGTGAAGCAAGACGTGCATTTTGTGCCCATGAAACTATGGTGATAAGATTGTAATACCGTTCTACGACCCGTGAAATAATTGCTAAAAATAAATACAAAAAAATGATAAAAAAAAATTAATTCAGTGAATTTTAGATGATTTAGCGATTAACCGATCATCCTGCATAACCATTTCCTGTGCAAATAAACAGATAAAGTAAATTGAAAAATATTTTCGGTTTTGCCTTGTTCTTCATAAAAAGACTCCGTTATGTGTTTTTCCACATTTCATGTTCATTGATATATGTATGTTACTTAACATTTTATATTTCTTGGCATACGCTACGTCAAAAAGTCGTCGGGATTAACGACTTATTATTCGTAAATGATATCAGGCAGGTTATATGACTATTGACATTGGTAGATAATGTATTCTTTACCGAGAATTAGAAAAAAGTTTAGTCTGTGACTAAAATTAGTTGAAATAGTGTTCGGAATCCGGCAAACCATGGCGGCCATTACTGTACATGTATGACTTGTTACATACAGAACAAATTTGCTATGTGCTTTTGACATCGAAGTTTGGAATTGACCAAATCAAAAGTGCGCTTAAAATCTAACGATTTAACTTAAATGTTTGGACTAGGTTTTCCGAACCTGACGAAATTCCGAGTATTTTATTTTCTCATCAGTCCTATAAACATCGCAATTGTACTGTAAACATTTTTTTTATTTGATGACAGAAATAGTAATTAATCAATCCGAACATATATTTCTTCAAATGGTTTGTCCGGCACATACCTAATAACAACGAAAATATAATCATTTGTATTAACATTTGGATTCAACTTTTTGTTGTAATGTTTCTCCATCAGTTACTACTGAAAAGCATATACTCATATGTTAGGGGACCCATAACAGACGACATCCAATTAAAGCGAAGAGCCACCGTAAAATGATATTCAAAACTAATGTTCGCCATAAAATTGGATTCTGCGACTGCATAAAATCTTTTAATTGCAATTTTATTATTTGTAATGCCCTTAGATCAGCATTTGTTTGTCACATGGTATCAACCAAACCTTAATTATAGCTATGAGCCAAGGTTTGTTGTCAGCTTTTGTTTCTTTTCCGTAGCGGCCAAAATCGATGAGTTGAAGCCTTAAAAATTACGGGGGAGAGAACTATTTTGATATAAGACTTAACTAACTTTTAACAAATTAAGATTGATCTTCATTGTAGTACTGTACTTTCTCAATCAAAGTTTTCCAGGTTCAGATTTTTCCTTATATGTTTACTTCATCTATATAATTATATGCCTATGTTCTTCAACGCCAAATTAAGGTCCTTTTCGATTTTTGTACAAATAAAAGTATACAACACAAGATATCAAATTTTTCACTCAGATGTCTTTGATTTTGATTTGAAATGATGTCATTTACCACACTAACTTTGCCCAGCTTCATCTATTTCTTTATTTTTTCTCTACCATTCCGCTTTAAGAATTTCGTTAGGATGTAAACAAGTATTTCGTATTGTAGCCACCTATGATACAGAGCGTGTCATTGGTTTAGCATTGAAAGAAAAATCAAGATCAATAAGCTTTAGGTATCTTTAACCATGTAATAATATGTCCATAATGATTCCTGGTTTTGGTGGTGTGTATTGAAGTCTGGTGATTTTAGACGCTTTCTGGACAAATATACTTGTACACACCTGCCACGTTGCAGTATCACAGTGTAGATCACAGAAATAACCATGTAGCTGTAGGGAATGCGATTAACATTTAGCAGTGCTGGTTTCAGTGTCAGTTAACCATATATCTGTGGTGGTTACCTCGTCAGATAAGTATATGATATTGGTGATTACCTCGTCAGATAAGTATATGATATTGGTGATTACCATGTCAGTTATAGTGGAGGTTGTGATGTCAGTAATAGTGGTGGTTGTGATGTCAGTAATAGTGGAGGTTGTGATGTCAGTAATAGTGGTGGTTGTGATGTCAGTAATAGTGGAGGTTGTGATGTCAGTAATAGTGGTGGTTGTGATGTCAGTAATAGTGCGGTTGTTATGTGTTATAGTGGCGGTTGTGATGTCAGTAATAGTGGCGGTTGTTATGTCAGTAATAGTGGCGGTTGTGATGTCAGTAATAGTGGCGGTTGTGATGTCAGTAATAGTGGCGGTTGTGATGTAGTAATGTCGGTTGTTTTATAGTGAGGTTGGGTGTATAGTAATAGTGGAGGTTTGATGTCAGTAATAGTGGCGGTTGTGATGTCAGTAATAGTGAGGTTTAATGTCAGTAATAGTGGTGGTTGTGATGTCATATAATGTGGTTGTGATGTCAGTAATAGTGGTGGTTGTGTCAGTAATAGTGGTTTATGTAAGTATAGTGAGGTTGTGATGTCAGTAAATAGTGGGGTTGTGATGTCAGTAATAGTGGCGGTTGTGATGTCAGTAATAGTGGGGTTGTGATGTCAGTAATAGTGGGGTTGTTATGTAAATGTGTTGTTCAGTAAAGTGGTGTTTGATGTCAGTAATAGTGGCGGTTGTGATGTCAGTAATAGTGGGGTTGTGATGTCAGTAAAGTGGAGGTTGAGTCAGTAATAGTGGCGGTTGTATGTCAGTAATAGGTGTTGTCAGTAATAGTGGGGTTGTGATGTCAGTAATAGGGTATGTATGTCAGTAATAGTGGGGTTGTGATGTCAGTAAAGTGGTGGTTGTGATTCATAATAGTGGCGGTTGTGATGTCAGTAATAGTGGGGTTTGTGTCAGAATAGGGTTATGTCAGTAATAGTGGCGGTTGTGATGTCAGTAATAGTGGGGTTGTATGTCAAATGTGGTTGTATGTCAGTAATAGTGGGGTTGTGTGACAAGGTTGAGTCATAATGCTCTATGGTTGTGCATAAGGTGAATAGGTTGTCATAATATGTTGTGTTATAGGGGTTATCAATGGGTGTCTAAGGGGTTTGAGCAATATGCGTGATCATATAGGTGTATCTAATAGGTTTTCAAGTGGTGTATCTATGGTTATCATATAGGTTATCAGTAATGTTGTCAATGGTTTATGCTATGGTTGATTCATATATGTGTGTAAAGGGTGTTAATAGGGATGTCATATAGGTTGATCATAAGGGTTGGACAATAGGTGATTCAAGTTATTCGTATAGGTTTGATATATGGTGACTATATGGTTGAGTCAGAAAGGGGTTATCATAAAGGGTTAGCATAATAGGTTGATAAATTTTCATATGGTTTATGTAATGGGTTTGTCAGTAATAGTGGGTTGTGATGTCAGTAATAGTGGGTTGTGATGTCATAATAGTGGTGGTTGGTTGATGTCATAATAGTGGCGGTTGTGATGTCATAATAGTGGGGTTGTGATGTCAGTAAAGTGGTGGTTGTGATGTCAGTAATAGTGGGTTGTATGTCAGTAAAGTGGGTTGTATGTCAGTAATATGGGTTGTATGTCATAATAGTGGGGTTTATGTCAGTAATAGTGGGTTGTGATGTCAGTAAAGTGGTTGTATGTCAGTAATAGTGGTGTTGTATGTCAGTAATAGTGGGTTGTGATTCAGTAAAGTGGTTGTGATGTCATAATAGTGGGGTTGTATGTCATAATAGTGGGTTGGAGTCAGTAATATGGTTGTAGTCTATAGTGATTGTTGATGTATAATAGTGGGTGTGATGTCAGTAATAGTGGTGTTGTGATGTCAGTAAAGTGGGGTTGTGATGTCAGTAAATGGTGAGTAGGTGTGTTGTGATGTCGTATATGGGTTGTGATGTCAATATGGGGTTGTGATTCAGTATAGTGGGTTGTGATGTCAGTAAATGTTGAGCGTTGTTTGGTCATAATAGTGGGGTTGTGATGTCAGTAAAGTGGGTTGTGATGTCATAATATGGGTTTGATGTCTAATAGTGGGGTTTGATTCAGTAATAGTGGTTGTGATGCAGTAATAGTGGGTTGTATGTCAGTAATAGTGGGGTTGTGATGTCAGTAATAGTGGGGTTGTGATGTCAGTAATAGTGTTGTGATCGTAGTGGTGTTGTGATGTCAGTAATAGTGGCGTTGTTGATGTCAGTAAATGTGGGAGTTGTTGATGTCAGTAATAGTGGGTTGTGATGTCAGTAATAGTGGTGGTTTATGTCAGTAAAGTGGCGTTGTGATGTCATAATATGGGTTTGTGATGTCAGTAATAGTGGAGGTTGTGATGTCAGTAATAGTGGCGGTTGTGATGTCAGTAATAGTGGCGGTTGTGATGTCAGTAATAGTGGTGGTTGTGATGTCAGTAATAGTGGTGGTTGTGATGTCAGTAATAGTGGCGGTTGTGATGTCAGTAATAGTGGAGGTTGTGATGTCAGTAATAGTGGCGGTTGTGATGTCAGTAATAGTGGAGGTTGTGATGTCAGTAATAGTGGTGGTTGTGATGTCAGTAAAAGTGGCGGTTGTGATGTCAGTAATAGTGGCGGTTGTGATGTCAGTAATAGTGGAGGTTTGATGTCAGTAATAGTGGCGGTTGTGATGTCAGTAATAGTGGTGGTTGTGATGTCAGTAATAGTGGTGGTTTGATGTCAGTAATAGTGGTGGTTGTGATGTCAGTAATAGTGGAGGTTTGATGTCAGTAATAGTGGTGGTTGTGATGTCAGTAATAGTGGAGGTTTGATGTCAGTAATAGTGGTGATTGTGATGTCAGGTAACTACTCGTATATAGGATTGGTGATTGCCATGTCAGATAACTATACAGCAGTTGTTTGCTTGTAATTTTGTGATGTAAGATATCCATGTAGAAGTTGTAATGAAGTTGTTGTAGTGGTTTAGATATAAGTCAACCATGTAGCAATTGTAATGAAGTTGTAGTAGTGGTTTAGATATAAGTCAACCATGTAGCAGTTGTAATGAAGTTGTTGTAGTGGTTTAGATATAAGTCAGCCATGTAGCAGTTGTAATGAAGTTGTTGTAGTGGTTTAGATATAAGTCAACCATGTAGCAGTTGTAATGAAGTTGTTGTAGTGGTTTAGATATAAGTCAGCCATGTAGCAGTTGTAATGAAGTTGTTGTAGTAGTTTAGATATAAGTCAACCATGTAGCAGTTGTAATGAAGTTGTTGTAGTGGTTTAGATATAAGTCAACTATGTAGCAGTTGTAATGAAGTTGTTGTAGTGGTTTAGATATAAGTCAGTCATGTAACAGTTGTAATGAACTTGTTGTGGTGGTTTAGATATAAGACAACCATGTAGAAGTTGTAATGAAGTTGTAGTAGTGGTTTAGATATAAGTCAGTCATGTAGCAGTTATAATCGCGTCAGATGACCAGAGAGAGTGAGATTAAAACCGATAGATAAATATTTTATCAGAGAGAGATAAATTGCGTAATTCTTTTTTACTAGTATACTTTTGTTAAGTACTTGAAATGTATTTATTTAAAAATACGTTATGAAAAATGAAAAAAATAAAATAAAATAAAAAGGTAACTTGCTTCCACTAACCCGACAAACCCTATTTTTTTACCGACCCTAAACCTTTGTTCGTAGCATTCCGGCTATTACGGTTGCAAAACGCTGTTTTTGTCACTTCCTCTAAAACATATGGTAAAAATGGAAAAAGTTAGAAATAAAAAAAAGTATAGCCCACCAACAGACCCGATTTTTTCGGAGATGTTAGTGGAAACAACCAACTTTGTTTTGCCTTAGTATTTGTGCATGTTCAATATTCAATATATTTCATATAAAATTGATATAGTTCAATTATTCAGTAACCTATTACTCTGCAATTCTTGATAAATGGATTATTTCTGTTCCTAGGTTTTTCCGGGATGGTTCTTACACTTCATGTCATTTGGAACACTTGGAGCCAGGAGTGTTTGACAAATTGACCAAATTAAAAGTACTGTGAGTATCGACTTATTCACAGCTAATTCAAGTAAACACGTTTTTTTTACCTTTAGAATAAAATAGAGGACATTCTCTTTCTTTCTTTTCCCTTCTTTCTTCCTTTCTGTAAGATCGTACTTTCTTTCGCTTATGATGGTTTTAAACAATATTCCCATGTCTTTACTACGATCTTATTAAAAAAAACATTAATTGATCGTCTTATTTCATATTTTCAGTATTTAACTATTTTGTGATATCTGGGAATAACGTTTTCTCTTTCCCATTAAAGATATTATTTTCTCGTAAACACATGGAATATAAATCATATACATCGTACTTTAATAACATGTTTTCTAGGTCATAACTTTTCTTTGCGTTCGTTTTTATTTTTATACATGAATATTAACCTCACGAAAAGCTTTCTTTGCTTGACCTCACATTTGCAACACAACACAGCCTTATAAATGTGATCACATGCGTAACCCCTGTTACAAATGTGTGCCGGAAATCAACCACATATGTAATATGGGTAACATATAATCACATGTGGTCGCATTCGTAGAAAGTCTGTTACAACTGAGATTTGTCACGAATGTAGTCTAACAAACTTCAAGAAAGCGAAGCTACAGAGACAATTGTAGCAAATCTTATCATGTTTTATATTTAATTCAAATAAATGCTTTCCTATTAGACGTGATTTTTGACAATGAAAAAATGATAATTATAACTGATTGACATTCATGTTACAACATTGTCCGCTGCGATTTTCTCGTCGAAGGAGCAAATTGTGGCATTGCAGTACCAAAGATCGACAATATCCGTGGTAATGATACATAGCCTTATTTGGAAAATACATTATTTCTAGATTCCGGATACATCGTGAACACAACTATGCGGATATATATAAATCCGTGCCCTCTATTGACGATGTGATTGTCTTTATTAGGCGGGGAAATGGGATTTTACACACGGTGTTTGCATTTGACGTTAACGGAATTCTCAGTTTATATTTACGGCAAGTTCCTCGGTGAAATCAGATTCTATTGTCGCCAAATTATCTCCACGGAAATTAACTTTATATTGAAGAACAATACTCTACAATTCAGCGGCTGATCAATGTTTCCAACAATAAATAAACATCGTTCATATCCCCACCAAATTAGTCTCTGGGCAGCTATAGGAAAACCATTTTCCCATCGCGGCCATTCGTGTCTTCATCATGACTTCTTTCTGTTTAAATAATGTATTCGTATTGACAAGACGTATTTCATTGTGTGTACCACCTCTATGACTTACAGATGTGTGACCTTGACCTTCAAGTGACATTTAAATTAACCCTGTCAAATCTGAATAATTCACTATGTACATATCACTTATAAAAAGATGGATGGATTACTTTCATTTAAAACTCTGGTTAACAGATGGCAGCATTTGATAACGTTGTCACGTTTTGTGTCAGTCATGGACCTAAGTCGAACCTACAATATTATTATTCAGTTAGAAGTGTTGGTTGAATCTATGGTCAGATTAGGTGTTGCGTTCTGGTACAACAAATCATCTCACAGTCACGTTAAAGGAACCGTATGGGATGAACTAATCAATGGTCATGAGTTAATCAATTTCATATTTGAAACAAGAATGATAGAATATGTATACATACATTCGTGTCTTTTTACAGAGGTATAATTGGATGTCATCAACTAACACGACTGGAGGCCGGTGTTCTAGGCACTTTCGAAAACCTGGAGATTTTGTAAGTAACGTAAAGTGCACATTTATTGGTATGATCATGGCGAATGTGTTCTTTTTAACCAATACACCAACTTAGTACTTTCAACTTCATAAAAGGTTTCTTCTTAGAAAGATATTAAAATTTAGATGTAATTTTCGGTTAAGCCTGAAAAAATATATTGACGTTTACAATTGAAGGAACTAAATGTAGTTTGTTTAAACGTATGCTTTACGTTGATTGTGAAACAATTGCTTGCAACTTATACTCTTGATGATTCCTAGGTTAAACCAATAGTTTACGCTTAGAAAGGCCATGAATACTTTCCCGCAGCGGGGCTCGAACCCACAACGTCAGATCCGCAGTCATGTACGGTACCATTGGACCACGGTGTTATTTTAGTGTATTTTGCAATTTGGACATTGAAGTTTACGCCCAACACCCCAAGTACACAGTTACATGTTTCAGTTTAATCAAATTTCAGACAAATATTTCGCAGTGGCCTCAGCTCGGTACCGGATTTCTCAATGTTCAGGACCACGAATCGAGACACAGAGGGAACGATGACGGAAATGTAAGTAATATAAGCCTGGTCCTTATGGAGACATAAGTGTTCCATATATTGTGTCATCTCTGGTTCGAATTGTCAGGAAGATCATCTCTGGTTCGAATTGTCAGGCAGATCATCTCTGGTTCGAATTGTCAGAAAGATCATCTCTGGTTCGAATTCAACCGACAATTCATAGCACTAAATAAAATTTAATTTCTTAAATTAGTAGAAACGCATTCAAGAAGAAAACAATTTGACATAATAATTACCTAATTAACTAACAGTTTTGTAAAGAAATGAAATGGGTGGGTATTTTAAAGAGAAAAAAGAATGATTAAAAGTATTTAAGTAGTACTGAGCGGTAAGTATAGTCGGTAGGTCGTAATCCGTGGTGATACTACAGGGAATACGGCGCAACGTGTTAGCATATCTAAACAGGGAGAAACAAATTATGATAAAAAAGTAAGCAAATTGGCACTCACATCAATGTGATGTCAAGAAAGGATCATCATCACTTGTGGATACCAGAACTGAAGATTTTGAACATTGATTCTTCAATTGTCATAAATATCAAACGCAGAGAATGCAACTATTTCGTGATTTGAGAATGTTCTATCATTTGAATTTGCATTCTATACTTTTGGGTTCATGAAAATATTCGTTGGACTTTGTTCAAAACTAAATGGACAATTCTGGAAGATCTAACTGAACGAATGTTGTCGGTGGTATCAGATACATCGATTAAAGTATCATACCGACTTTGTATTCTTTTTTTTTTTCTTTATCACCATTATTGTTCACTGTAAATGCTCCATATAGGGAGCAATGTTAATACATAGATAAACAACTCTGTAGTGCTGTTGTATTTCTTCGTGATTTTGATAAAGCCTTGTGGGTGAAAATTCATGAAAGTGTTGCTTTTTGTGTGTACTATTTATATTGTTATTATTTTTATTTACTTATTCACATTTCCTCATTTAATAGTGTGATATTACCTTACAAATCACAAGTATCATACATATACATAAACATACAGTTACATGCCCTTTGTTAATTGAGTTCAATGTCCCGCAATGTTTCAGTCATTTGGAGGTTACATTGTATGTCTACTTAAAGGTCAACCACAAATATTTCATTTTCATTATTATCTGTTAGAATACATAAGTGTAAGACCTTTTATACAAAACATATGTTAAATTATTTTAGGTTTTATGAAATCGGCGATTGAAAGTTGCAAAAATTACCCAGGTGAGAAAAGATTGACTGACTTCTGGCAGATATAGTGCTTCCACACTGCAGTATCACGCCGTAGACATGTGGCATAATACTATGTCAAGTCACATTATCCTGACACCAGGCCAAACAGCCCTGGAACAACCACTTATCTTACTTAACACCAGTCACAAGAGATATACCAGTTCCATTCGAACGGATTCGACATGTCGCGACAAATGATCGAACCTTTTATGATTAACAGTACGTGTATGCAGACTTATGGCTGTCAGTGACTATCCTGTCTAAGTTAAAGCTGATATATAGAATTGTTTGAAATATGAGAACATGAGATCGGGTCTGTAGCAGATCTGTGATAATGATTTCTGACAGTTCATATTTACTTATAGCATCACAGACACCATAAAGACCTACACCGAGGAAGAAACTGGCGAAATACACCAGTTTCTTTTCAGCAAAATTCAGCTTTTACAACCAGTAAGGGAAATGTCAGTTTTTATTTTAATTCCATATTGAAATAAGCATTAATAATTGATTTACTATTCACTAACGTCGCCTTAGACAAGCAATGACCCTTTAATAAGTTTTTTTTATCAATACATTTACAATACAGAACAGAATACAGATAAAATAGACTGAAATAGTCCATGATCATTTCAAATAAATACATGCATAAATCAACATTAGAGAAATGGCGGGCATATCTTTTTTCATAATGCCGGAAATAAATAAGTAAGCATATATACGGACAGACATGTTTATATATAAAAGGAAATCTAGAAATAAACATATAACCCAATGTTTTCACTTTGTATTATATATACACATATACATACACATATATATATAAACATGCACATGTACATATACACATACACACACAAATACATACATACATACATACATACATACATACATACATTTTATATATGTTTTTTTTTTCATTCTATTATAAATTTATATTATGGCTTTGATTATAGTCTAACATAAATTGCTCTTATTTCAAATGCTTTAAATACAAAGCAATTTTTCTTAATACTTAATCATTTTTGCATTTAAACAGCTGGATAGTTTTAAACAAATTTGATCGAATTCGATAAAATCTTGGAATATACATTTGCCTTATTCTATAATAAAGTGGACATTCAAAGATGAAATGATATTCATCTTCTAAAAAAATATATAATGAACAAAGTCTTTCTGATATCTGTATTCTAGACCATCTCCCTGTTTCAATGCTAAGTCTATGAGATGATAATCTTAATTTACTAAATGCTATTCTGCATTTTGCGATATTAATACACTTTAAATAATACTGGAATTCAAAATTAGATATATTCTTATAAAAATATGATCTTGTTGATTCATTTATTCTGCTTTCTACATTTTGTATAAAGTTATCATACTCTCTGTTTCAACAAAGATATAAAAACTTCATTACTACCTACACCTTGCGAGATCATACTTCATAAAAACCTAATTGCTGAGAATATTTTTAACATGCGTTGCCCAGCATTGTTTTGATGGGTATCTTTCCATATCTTCCAACATAACCTTATATATTATGTTAATATATTTTTTTTTTTTTCTGACATGACAACCTTAAGCCAGTATTTTATCATATTAATTATACCCAAAGAATAGAAGTCTAAACGGCCAGTTTCACAATAAATAAAATCATTTTGGGTACTATTTTTTACGCCAAGAACGTTTTTAATATGTTTGGAATCTTTCAATTGAGTATTTCTTTGAAAAACCAAATACTTCAGACCCATATAGTAATATAGGTTTAATTAATTTATCAAATAATTCTAACTTGTGATCTGGTGGGATGTCAACAAACTTATCTAAATATTTCTTTAATGTATATAGTGCTTTCTGTGCCTGTCCCGCGAGTGTTTTTGCCGCCAGATTGAAAGAACCACCAGTTGTAAAAACAATCCCAAGATAAGTAAATTTATTAACAACTTCAATATTTTGTCCCTCTAAATAAAATTCATTATTATTTCGAAGTCTCCCACCTTTCCTAAAAATAAGAATTTTTGTTTTTTTCTTTATTAATTTTTAATTCCACTTTTTAAATATTCACTAAGAATGTCCAAATTGTTTTTGAGATCAGCTTCGGAATTAGCAAAAATTACTATGTCATCCGCATACATAAGTAAGAAAAATTTCAACATGTGTGTATCAAACCCCTTGGCACCTTTTAAGAACAATTCATATTCCAGGTCATTAATGTACATAGAAAAGATATACGGCGAAAGACACTCGCCTTGTCGAACCCCGAGATTACTCTCAAAAATATCACCCAATTCATTTTGCATACGACTTCTTGAATGAATATGACTACATCGATTTAATAATATTAAACAACTGTCCTCTAATACCCAATTTGTACAGTTTATACTATATATTTTTGCGGACATAATCGAATGCCTTTGAAAAATCAACAAAAACACAAAATAGTTTTTTATTTTGATTAATGAAAGGATTAATTAAACCATGAACCATGTTTATCCTAAATTTGTTTAGTGCCCTGTAGAAGCATTGTCGCTCATCACCACAAACTTCTTTAAACAATTTATTGCTCCTATCAGATTTATTTACACATTGATTTCTTAGAAAACAGTGGAAAACATACATCTTTTACACCTGTTAAAATCATTAATGTTTTTATTTATATCTCCAGCGTTTGTTGCTAATTCTATCCCGGTTTCTAATTGATTAATGTAGTCTATAAAGTTTTCACTATTTACTGACCGTAAATATTCATCCTTATTCTCATTGTCCCAAACATATTTATACTCCAACGTATGACTTTTTTTTTGACAAGGGATATATTCATTTCTAATATTAAATCTATCAAACAATAATGAGATGGGATATTTGGACTATGAACAATAAATGAATTAAAAGCTGATAAAAGAGTTTCATTAACTATACAGTAATCTATAACGTTTGAGCCATTATTACCTAAAAAAGTATAATCTCCACAGTTTGCATCAGAACCAACACGACCATTCGCTATCCTTAACCCTGTTTGAATTAGGATATCAAGCAATAAACGACCGTTTGCATTAACGGTAACATCCTTTGTTTTACGTAATAATTAATAATCAAGTAAGTTCAATTAGTAAGCCTTAAAATTCCCCAATTAATTTTTAAAATAATGTTCCAATTTGGCCAAAAATACACTATTCTCACCAAAATCATTCCTGATTTGTATCATATTGTCTGAAATAATATCAGAAATGTTATCCTCAACAAGTAGATTTCTACTTGAGTTTGAAGGCACTATGTAACAAAGACAAATAAAAAATCTGCGTCTAAATAGATAAAAGACATCTATTTTAATCCACAAATGTGAATCGCTGTATTTCATGATAAAGGTATCGTTTTTAATGAGTTCATCTCTAATATAAATGATAATACCAACAGAATTTCGTTTTGCGCCTTTCAACTTTTCAGACCAATGTAATGCAAAAAAAAAAATGAAATTTTTCCTCATATTTCTGTGAAACATATAATATCATTATTTTCAAAAGTTGAGATAATGTCTTGTGATTTTAATTTATTTACACCATTGCTTATAAGCCCTTGAATATTCAACATAGCCACTCGAATACCAATGTCATTATCAATACAAAAGCTTCTACAACCCCCCTATTTACTACCATCATTTGTCACGTGCTGTGACTGAGTGACTTCACGGGACTGAGAGTTGTTTACTGCCCGTGAGCCACGAGCGCTGGCCGATCGCGCCTTTTTCTGATTGGCTGGTTGTGTTGTCCTTGCCTTGGACCTACCACGCTGCGATTGTTTCTGTTTTGGCTGCGGGGGTGTAAATGTTGAATCATTGTTAATGTCACCTGTTGTTTGAATATTTGACACTTGGTTTCTTGTAACACTGCTATTTTGACTCTTGATATTTGAAAGTGGTCGTTCAAATTTGACTATTACCAGATAGAACGGGACCGTTATTACTCATAGCACTGGAAAAAGATGGAAGCACGTTTTCTATGTATTGGGGTGCACCGTGGGTACTGCGATTTTCCGTCGGTTGGTTAGTCGTCTGGGGTTGGTTAACCTTCTGTGGTTGTTGGGCATGGAACGGTATTTTGCCTCTCACTCCGTGTACGATTTCTTGCCATCCTGGAAATTCGTCCATAACAAGACGGTCATTCACATAAAGTGATGCTGGAAAGCGTAATTGGACACGATTAAAAGAATTTTGGCAATAAGATTTCAGTTGGACCTAGCATCGCTCCCTTGTCGCCCTTATATCATCTGGGTAATCCCTATCAACGGGCAACCTTTACCCCGCTAGGCGCCTCGCATATCTCATGACGTGGTCCACTTCATGTAACCAGAATTGGCCTCCTTTGTACAATAAAACGGTTGCGGTTTTGGGGGCCTCATCTTTCGGCATTTTCAATATATAACTTGTCCGTATCAATGTCAACTTTCTCCGACAAGATCTCAGTCACTTCATCATATGCAGAGCTATATTCATCAACTCCGTAAACAATCAAATTTGTACTTTTATTTTTCATCATTAAATTAAACATTTTATATGTAAGATTTTTCGACTTTTGTTCGTGCAAATATACCCTTGATTTTGTGTTTTCTGCCAAATTTTGTACATTGGTCACTGTCGCCTGAACCCTTTAGATATTTTGTATCTTGTTAAATAAAGCATTCAACTTATCATCTATGTTCAAATGTTCAAATTATTTTAATTCATGCTACCTTTATTATGCCTTGGCCTCTTTCTGTCAGGTAAAGCTTTTGTCCACTGTGAGCTCGTGACTCGCGAGTCCCCGGGGGCCCCTGCTATGTCCGCCATATTGTCACTTTGGTGTTGCGAATCACCCTTTTACACATCGGCTTACATTACATTCACCTCTGTGGTGGGCTCAGAAAGTAGTTCCAAATATATGACGTCATCCAGACCGTTGTTCAAATATTCAATTTGAAGGACGACTAGATAGGCTCCATTAATTGTGAAATTTATATAAATAGCACCACTGAACCTTATCGGAATGGTCATCAAAATTACAAATTATGAAAATAAAAAGCTGGTCATAAATTACGATATCCAGCTGAATCTGTAAATATTTACATTTGCAGACGAGCGTTTGCGGCATTTTCCCATCGCCGAAATAAGGCATGATATATTTCCCATAATAACAATCAAAATTAATATTTTACACACGTTTTATGATGATTCAAAAAGTATTTATTCAATCTTTCTTTACTTTCGATCCTTAAAATACACTTAAATCCATGTTTAATAAGTGTTTTCTGTTTTGACAAGATTCTTGTCATTGAGCCCATTGCAGAGATGTTATGTGAGGAACGAACGACAACTCTTCATGGAGATTGGTTGCGATTTTGACTCAATAAACAAGTCTTCATCCTCCATTTGCTGAGACATATCCAATATTTGTGACATTCCCACATCACCCGGATTCATTTTTGAGATATTCCTCACAATTTTAATTCGAAAATATCCAAATAAGTGCAACAAAAGGTTATTTTTTATGCTGCCAGTTTATCGTGAGCAACACGATCCGCCATGTTCATAGGTCACATATAATATAAATTACTATATTAATATCATTTGTGTTCCGTGAAAGTTGATAAGGGGAAATAGCTATCGGGTGCATAAAAAATAAATACATGTACCTATACCGTGTTTGATGTCATACATTGGCTAAACCGCAGCTTTACCGTTATCTACTGTGCTGTCTTGGGTTTAACGTCCCATCGACAGTATTTTAGTAATATTTGGGGACAATGTGTACTTGAGACAGATATAATTCTACCACACTGCAGTATCACGGCAAAGACATGTAGCATGATACCACACCCAGTCACATTATCCTGACACCGGGCCAACCAGTCCTGGAACTATCCTTATATATTCAACACCAAGCCAGGGAGATATACTGGTACCATTTTTACGATTTTATTATGTTGCGACCGGGGATCTAACCCACAATCTCCTGAGGCGGACGCTCTAACCGCATTCGGAATGGATAGAGCACGAAGAAAACAGGAATATGTGACGTTGCAGCACTCTGTGTGATCATGTCGCCCCTGCACTAATCGTCTAATATTTATTCATATTAGTTTGTGTACTTATGTAAAAGATATGCTTTAAAATGTATGTATGTATTTATTTACTTATATATATATGTGTGTGTGTGCGTGTGTGTGTGTGTGTGTGTGTTAATTAATTACGATTAAAAGAAACATATTTGAGTGGCCTAATTGTTTCTGTGCACACACACAACAAATCCATATTAAAATTAAAATATTATGCGCAAAAGAAACCTAAGCGACATATGTAAGGATCCGGTCCCATGATCATTACAGCATTACAGCAAACGTTACAGGTTTATCTTCGTATAAAAATCAAATAAATTGTTCATGTTCTTTTTTTCCAGAGATTTCCACGGTAACCGGATCGAGAGAATAGAAAAAGGTGCATTCAATGGCGTGATGACAAAAACTCTGTACGTCTGATTTACATCTCTCTAAGTCACATGTTCACCTTATATTTCCACCAGTGTGTTTGGAAGAAAACTATTAGAGAACAAAACACAATATAGTACATAACAAACATTTGTTTTAAATAAAGGCGTGTAATAGTATATTGTTCTGATTAAGTAAAAAGAAAATAATAGGTTAAACACAAAATATTATTCAAAGTTATTTTATTTCAAACAATATACATCAGTGTTATAAGGAATTTCTTGTCTTAAAGATGTATTCGGCCACACATTTATCTCTACCAATCTTGACAGAAAGTTGTATGATGAAACACTGTGTGAAAAATATAGCTTGCAACATTAATATTTATAGAAAATTCGAAAGATTGAAACAGGCAAAGTTATGTGAACATAGGAAATTCTTTAAAACTGACTTTTTAACAGATGGCGAATGTTCCTTACACGCTGTCAGAATGTTCTTCAGTCTTATTGTATCGATGATCTTTTGCCTCACGAACTTACTGTACTGTAGGAATATTATTAAGCAGCGAGCCTTTCCAATAATGGCGGACGCATTTCTGTAAACTCCTGTGACAAAGTTTTATTTCCTGAATATACTGGTGTTACCGGTCGGTTTTGTACAAGTATATCCACGCAGATGTCGTTTTATAGCGTTAATGTTTCAAAAAGTGAAGATTTTTCATGTCCAATATTTATTTGAAAGTTGAGCCGAATACATTTTTCGAATATTAAAAATACCAATAAGATTATTGTTAAAAAGGAGATTTTGCTGTGAAAATTACAATGGATATATATAGTGGCGAATCGAGGAATGGGGAGTGTATAACTTGGGTGTAGGGGGTGGGGCATATGTGAGCGGAAGAGTTTGAGCTTAAGGCCAAAGCCCTATCTGAGGCATACTGGAGGTCAGATTATGGAAGACATAAGAAAAAAAAGCATAAATACAGACATCCTGACTATCGACCATTTCTTAATCGTCGGAACCTTTATCTTTAATAAACATGAGAAACTTTGTTTTCATGAATATTAATCAACTACTCGCTGACCAATTAAACCACGCGTAGTATTTTGAATACTCTGCATGGACTCATTGTTCCCGCAAAGTAAACCGCGGTGTCAGGATAATGTGACTGGGTGTGGTATCAAGCCACATGTCTACGCTGTGATACTGCAGTGTGGCAGCACAATGTCCGTCTGAAGTAGACATAGTCTCCAAATGACTGAAATACTGTAGGTGGAACGTTAAACCCAACAAACAAACAAAATAAACCGCTACGCTTAGAACAGGAGCGTGACGCCACCCCTACATTGTAAAGCGATGTCCCGTGCCATTTTATAGGTCAAATGACCCCTGCTATGTCTGTGCTGTCTCAGAAATGACTCCAAAGAAAAACCACACCCAGTCACATTTTCTTGACACCAGGCCAACCAGACTTGGAAGTACCCCTACATGCCGAGCGCCAAGCAAGTGAGCTATACCAGTACCATTTTTATGACTTTAGTATTCCGCGGCCGGGGATCGAAATCACGACCTCCCGATTCCAAGGCGGACGCTCTAACTACTCGGCCACCGGGACCGATGTATGATGGTTTGCTATTAGATATATACATACTTCTATTATTTCTTTCAGAAAGCTAGAAGACAATCAGATAGAAGAACTGGAGAGACATGCCTTTACTAACGCAACTGTTTTGAACCTGTGAGTGAAAACTACTTTTCATTTAAAGCCACACAAAACAATTTGATTCCCGATCAAGTGAATGTTGTTATTTTGGGTTTTACATTCGATGCGGAAGTATTTAAGCCGCATATTGACACCATGCATGTACATTTCAGTTAGGGGACACACTGACTGCACAATGGGCACCCGGGTAGAATCACCGACCATGCACGGATCCAGCCAATAATCTCTGGTGTGTGTGTGGGGGTGGGGTGTCCGGCCAAGAATGAAAATTGCCATGAAAACCCTGAAATTCACCGTTTGGGGATTCATTTCCTCTTTACTTTTAATATACAATGTAATAGTCAAATCCTAGGGTAGGGGGGATATGAATCATCTTCGCCCCCCCCCCCCCCCCCCCCACACACACACTCTAAATCTTCGTATGTCGCCACATAGAAGCCTTCTTCTTTAAAAAAAATGAAAAAAATAACACGGTATTTAATCAATACATTGTAACACATGCTTTCCCCTAACCGCTGTTAGTTCGATTCCCGGTAGTGTCACCTAGATCCGTTCAACAGGGTAGTGGTCACCGGTTCTACTCGGGCGCCTCAGTGTTATCTTAGCCTTCCTCCGACTGTAATTAGCTGGACATCTAAATAACAGCACCACATACTTTATTTGGACTGTGTAAAACAAAGATTGGACAAATCGTTCTTACACCGAAATGAATAAACAAATGAATAAATGCTTAAAAATGTGATTTGTAGTAATATTCCATAAACGCCTGGTGTATGATAAACCTAATTTTGATATTGAAACTGAAAGATATATGTTATGTAGGATTAAATGGCTTGAAATTGCCACAGCACAAGATTATAGGTTTTAAGAAACCATGGGTTCCGATCGAAATCTGATTAAAATGAGCATAGATAAATATCAATTAACAGAGTGTGTATTTTGCTTATTTGACAGCATCTATTTGTCCGTGTTTACTGAGAATAGAAAACTGTCAGACATGTCGTGATATATCTCCATAAAGACATACATCGACTTTGTTTGAAATCAATCAACAAATGTTATTGTCCTCTTTGAAGAAAAGAAATCACTCTTTTTTAAAGTACAATATGCGTTATTGTAATGGTACTCCAAATGCAGTTTGATTTGTTAGTTTATTTTCGTGCAGTGGCAATAATGAATCTTTCAAGTCACTTAGTACATTACGTTGTTTGGAGATTCCGGCGAACGGTACAGTAATTGATCAGGATGCAGACGTGCGCCAGTTTGATCTTGGTCTCGATGTTCACAGCTATCCGAAGGTTCGTTATCCATCTGTGTGGTTCAGTTATTGAATGGAAAAAAAAAAGATGCTAGGGCATTTAATCAGGAATCAAAATTACAAAGACACGACTCAAAGGGACGAGAACGACAGCTGAATGTCTATGAAGTGCCGAGAACTATAATTTTTCAAACAACTTAACCATTTACCTCCTTTTAATCAATATCTGTTTGATAACTGTGTGGCTTATACGAGGGTTGATCAATAAATTCGTGGGCATGTGCTGTAATTAAGTCAAAAATATATCAATTATCTTACTTTTTGCATGTTATAATCATCAACCATATTTCTATATTCATGAATCATTGCAGCCAGGTATATCATATGGTGGTCTAGATACCGGCTGCTATCGCAACCCTATTCTAATTCTCCGCGGCAGGTGATATCTTTTGGATATTGATCGGCTTGTTCTCGAAATTCCAGCATATAAATCGACTGAAAAAGTCCCCTTAATCAGATGACGTCATTCACGTTTATCTTAACGTCATTTCCACCAAGCGCTTTAGTTTGTGGCGAATAATAAAAGCATTTGTTATTAATGTCAATGGAGACGGTGTCATCAGAGAAAACGTCAAAAGACGTCACCTTAGAGCAAAAAGCAGTTATAAAAATGTGTAAAATTACGGAAGTCACCGATATAACAAAAATATATTGGAAAGATTGGCAAATGGAATGTGTGTATGTAGATCACTGACATACAAATGTCATAAACACTTTAGTGATGGCAGACAGAGTATACGCGATTACGAAGGGTACGGTCAACACACGATGTCACGAGTGCAAGCCGTTATAGGGGCATTGTCACATTAACATTTTCGAATGCTCACCGCACGAGGGCTTAGTGACTTAATTGACATGAGTTTTAGGGCAGTGCAGAAATTATTTATTAATAATCTGTGTTTGTAAAGGATAAATGCCGGAGGGGTATCGAGGCTTCTATCCATGGCAGAGAAGATGAAATCTAGATTTTGGCGTTAACGTCATGACGTTATTTGAGCTGGGATGATGTACTTTACTTAAGTGCGTTTAAATATAAGTTATTGTACAACGGTTGATTTTTTTTAAAAGAAATTTCAGCTTGTGATACAGAAGACATTCATATTTATTTGATACAAGTTTTATATTTCCAAGTTAAAAATGTGTTAGTTATTAGATGTGTCCACGAATTTATTGATCAACCCTCGTAATATATGATCGGCTACTGTATATTTTCAGGCTGATCCCGAGTAATATATGATTGACTACTGTATGTTTTCAGGCTAATCTCAAGTAATATACGACTGACTACTGTATGTTTTCAGGCTGATCTCAAGTAATATGCGATTGGCTACTGTATGTTTTCAGGCTGATCTCAAGTAATATGCGATTGGCTACTGTATGTTTTCAGGCTGATCTCAAGTAATATGCGATTGGCTACTGTATGTTTTCAGGCTGATCTCAAGTAATATGCGATTGGCTACTGTATGTTTTCAGGCTGATCTCAAGTAATATGCGATTGGCTACTGTATGTTTTCAGGCTGATCTCAAGTAATATGCGATTGGCTACTGTGTGTTTTCAGGATGATCTCGAGTAATGTATGATTGATTACTGTGTGTTTTCATGCTGATTTCGAGTAATATGCGATTGACTTCTGTATGTTTTCGAGTAAGTTATGATTGACTAATGTGTGTTTTTAGGCTGATCAGTAACAACGAGGAACTGCATTATATTCATGATGACGCTTTCGACGGCATTGAGAAACTAGAAAAGATGTGAGTATTATTGTATCATTTGGGTTTGAAGAAAAAACATACACCACTTATCAAAATAAATTACATATTTTTCATTTTAAATGACGTCAAACTACTTTACGCTTAAGCGAAAAATAAGAAATAAGTATAATTTTTCAAAACAATTTATTTAAAACTGACTTATTTAACGTCGATTGAGAGGCAATGACATATAAATCTCGTTCGTTCCTGTGGTTTATCAGTACTTTGCGCCTGAGAAGGTCATTAGGACCCAGCGGCGATCGAACTACCAACCTTCGGATTCGTAGTTACGTTACCACTGTCGTTCGTCCACGACGCCCTCCTTCGCTTTAACGTTGATATAATATATACAACACGATATGTGTTAACAAGTGTTTTACTTTGTGTTCCAGCGACTTATCAAACACAAAAATCTCTGCGCTGCCGACAAAGGGTCTGTCATCTATCAAAAAGTTGTTGCTGAAGAACACCCCATCTCTACGCAATTTCCCTTCCGTATTGGTATTCAATAAAATCGAAATAGCCGAGCTCTATTACCCGCATCATTGTTGTGCTTTCAAAACACCTGAAAAGCAAGATCCCGTTGCTTGGAAACGCAAACAAGAAGCAGCACAGCAAATCATGGACCAGAAATGTGCACACACGACAACAGTGCACCCTCTTGTGTTTCATTTCGGGCCTGACAAAAATGAAAACCACAACGAACCCAAATTTTTCTTCCATGCGACACCGGCTGTTCCTAAACCCGGCGAGATTGTTTTTAATCCTGGCGCCACTGTCCCAAACGTGAACGTTACGCTTAAATTTATGTGTGGACCAGTCCACATATACAAACGAAATGTGACCTGTACTCCAGAACCGGACCCATTCAATCCATGCGAAGATGTCATGGGATATATTTGGCTTCGAATTATTGTTTGGTTTGTGCTGCTGGCAGCGCTACTTGGAAACAGCATTGTGTTGATAGTCCTTGTCACAAGCCGTGGAAAATTCACTGTACCAAAGTTTTTAATGTGCAACCTGGCTTTTGCTGATTTCTTCATGGGAGTGTACTTAATGCTCTTGGCGTCCATTGACGTATACACGCTTGGTGAGTATTTCAACTTTGCGATGCAGTGGCAGACTGGAGGTGGCTGTCAGGCTGCTGGATTCTTGTCCGTGTTTTCCAGTGAGCTGTCGATATTCACACTGACGATAGTGACACTAGAACGATGGTATGCAATAAGTCATGCCATCCATTTGAATAAACGACTGAAGCTAAGGCACGCCATGGTCCTGATGGCTCTAGGCTATGTGTTTGCAATATTTCTCGCATCGATGCCCTTGGTTGGTGTGAGTGGTTATGGAAACGTCAGCATCTGTTTGCCCATGAAAGTAGATAATGGCCTGGATGTCGGGTATGTTGTGTCGCTGCTTTTGATGAATGGTTTGATGTTCATTGCGATATGCTCATGCTATCTAAATATGTACATGAAAGTTAAAGGGAGTGCTACAACGGCCCGAAGTAGCGATGCAACGATTGCTAAGAGGATGGCCTTACTAGTATTTACAAACTTTGCTTGTTGGGCTCCAATAGCATTTTTCGGATTAACAGCATCGGCAGGGGCCCCATTGATAAATATAACAAACTCAAAAATACTTCTAGTGTTCTTTTATCCCTTGAATTCCTGTGCTAATCCTTTCCTGTACGCAATTTTGACGAAACAGTTCAGAAAGGATGTATTCATTTTGTTAGGAAAGTACGGTATATGTGTGCAAAGAGCAAATATGTATCGAGGGACTCATACGTCCAGATCGATGTCCCAGTCCCGTGGAAACCGAGAAATAACACTCCATGCTTTGCACCGTAATAGCGAGTCTTTGTTTTCGAATCTCACGGATTCTAGTCATGGAACAAAGCATTCCATAAACGGTACTCCAAAAATTCACCCCCGGCATCAGATTCCTGAATGTCATCCATTTCTTGATAGGGGAAACCCTAACGGCGGAAATGACAACACACGCAAGGATGTCCTCGCCAGTGCTAAGAAAATAGATGGTGAGGATTCGAGCATGGCTGGATCTAAGAATAAGACTATTCGCCCGCCGTATATTCGAAGTGTCAGCGGGTACATCAACACATCAAAGAAACCAAACAGTGGAGTAAAGAACACAAGATATCAGCGCAGCATTGATACATCTATCAGTAATAGCACGGAAACAACTGTCTTTAGCGACACTTCGCAAGCAAATGAGACATATGGCAAATACAAGAAATCGATGACGACAAAGATACAAATGATGCTTCAGTGGACACCGAGAAGGAGAAGCAAGTACTTCTTGAAGAGGAAGAATTGAAGTTGTCCCTTACGAGTTGCTATGCTGTGTCAACTGGACTGACTTGTGGAGAGGACTTAAGAAATTCTGACCAGATCTTGAAGAAACCTGAAAGTACTAATGCACTAAGTACAAATCAAGAGCTCACGAAACGTGATGAAGAGGATTTTGAGGAATCTTCAAAATTTCAAAACAAGCATAATTTAATTAAAGAAAAAGACAATCGTGACCTCACTCAGAATAAATCAAATTGCCATTCCTACGAAAACCTTGAAAATGGCGAAGATTTTGATATAAAAAATGGACACAGTAACGACAATCCTGAAGAGGGTGGGCGTCATCCTTCCGTGGCGATTCGAAGCTGATACCAATTTAATGAAGCTCTTTTAAGAACCTGAAAATAACCATAAACAAACAGTATATATTAGTCCATTCAACCTTTCTAGTCCCGCCTTTCCCATTCATGGATGGAACGCCTGTTTGCAAATAGTATAAAAAAACAAAACCATGATCAGCATGTGTAAGCCATGATGATCATTGAATACCTATTACCAAAATGTAACTGTTGAATAACATTTAAGTCAGTTTGTACATATACTGGATATATCTGTAAATACTGGAAAGAATCTGGACGATTTAACTTTCCGTTACCACATGATATCTAGCATTTTTATCTTCTTTTTTTTCCTCGTATTAGTCGTACTGCTTTTAATTCTTTTTTTAATTCATGTATCGGTGCTTTGATAATTCGTTGTTTGTGATATAACGCATACTATGCGGAAAATTGTGCCCATCACCAATTGTGCCTGATGGGTTTTGTATTTCCTAACATTCGGGAAACATTATTCGCGATAACAAACAAAAATTCACGACTTCTGAAAGTTTTCCCAAATGTTTAGAAATACTGTACATTTGACAAAAGAAGCATTAGGCCCTTTGTGTCGAGCACAATTTTCCGCTTCACATGCATTTTATCCTATTAAAATTTCGTACTTAATGGAAGCATTTAAAAAGGAAAAGGGGACACTGTTTTGAGGCTAGTTTTGGAGAAAAAAACGCACTTTTGACGAAATTCAACATTGAATATGGACCAGGTTATGTTTTAAATACATAAATAAGTCATACCTGCTAACACAAAATTCAATTTAAATACATGTACATTGACCAATGAGCACTTACCTTTTATTCACTGCAAAAGAAACCGGAAGTAATCGGTCCCGGCTGTTTTCAAGCTCGATTGCAATCTAAAAATAGAGACTGTGACGTCACTAGCTTGCACTAGTCTCAATACTAGACCGTAGGATTCACCCCAAAACTGCGAATTGTGCTTCCGCGCAAATAGACCCAAGTTCTGTATAAATATGACCATACGGTAGTAACATGATCATGCTTAAATACCACAGGTACTTGAGGACAGGACCCTAGCTGTGACCCTCCCCCCGCCCCTTCACACACACACACACACACACGAAACGCTTTGAATATAGCGGTTTTCAACTTTAATTCGCCATTTACATTGAGTTTATGTATCAAAATATTCACATCCAAATAAATCTAACGTTTACTATCCATGTCTTTATAAATAAAAAAAAAATCACTATATATAAAACAAGGTAACCAACTTCAGCAGGATACTGAAGAGCACCCATCAGGAATTGGTGTCAAAATATCTATGAAAAATGTTCCCATCGGTAATATTGGCGAGTTCCCACTGTCAACGGATAATTTCCTTCATAACTGTTCAAAAGAAATACAAATAAAATTATTTCTAATGTCTAAAATGTCAAGATTTCGAGTGGGGATTTAGTGAATTAACTCCTTTCGAACCTCGATCAACGGAAGTGAACCCTAAACGATATCTATGAGGTCAGCGCTGCGATTTGTTTATGTACAGAAGGGAACGGTAAGAGTATTCCGAAGTTATTTTGTTTACAAATATTTTCGGAATACTCTTACTTTCCCGTTCTTTATCATATACAATCGCAACATCTTTTTCTCAGTCTGAGTTGACCTTCGTGGGCGATGACGTCATAAATGTCATTTTGGGTTCACTTCCGTTGATCGAGGTTCCAATCGGTTAAAATAGTCAAATCTCGAGTAGAAATTAAGAAATTTCAGGCATTTAAAATAATAATATCTGTATTTCATGTGAACAGTTATGAAGGAAAATTATCCGCTGACGGTGGGAATTCCCCAATATTATCGATGAGCGCATTTTCATTGATTTGTTGACACTTATTCCCGATGGGTGCCCTCCGGCATCCTGCTGAAGTTGGTAACCTTGTTGTTTATTAGGTATAGATTAGCGTGTTTTTTTGTTGTTGTTTTTTTCTTCTTATTGATAAAGACAGGGTCCTGTCCTCAAGTACCTGTGTTGAATACTACTAAATGTGCCTTTATCATTGTCGAAACATTATAATTTAAACACTTCTAGCGTAGATTAAGCAATACATATGAATTAGAATTACTATCCCACTTTCACTTTCACATGATTTTTTGGAAAATGTCGTGTGAGTGTAATTTGCAGATAAGTATTTTTCTCAAAAATGCCATATACAATGAAAAAATACTGTACACTGGCATAATAAATTGATAACAACTTTATACCGTGTTAAAATATTGTAGTTACGTTATTTTTCCATTTCAATACAATCTCCAACGCAGGAGAGCTTAGTGCCGCAGCCATGTTTTACCCATGATTCTTTGAGCGCTTTTACACAGGTCATTCTGACCGGTTTTGACACATTGGCTCGATTGGTACATAAAAACACATGTTAGTCATTTATAAGAGTAAAAACAACGGTTTGAATCTTAATTGCTATTAATTTCGATTGTAAATGAACCATTTTACTGAACGTTATCTGCCGAAAATACGATATTCAAATATTAGCCGAAAATAGTGTTCTCCCTTCCATTATTTAATGTAACCATTAAATACGAAATGATTCGCCCCATGCAACTTCGAGCCCTGTGATTCGGGCCCCGCCCTCATGACTATATCGTGTATTTTAAAGGCAACTATGAACTAACCTATACATTCTCCGAATTGAGGCAAAAGATGCTGCTTGCTACAGCTGAAAATGACGTCACATACCACGTGGTATGGCCGCACTGTTTACGTTGAGGCAGACATAAACAAAGGGAAATACTCCATATATTGCGATTAACCGAGCGTTTTCCCAATTAGTGTCAGGGTTATTGAAATTATGTATGTTCTGTTACATAAAGGGATATATCAGCGGTTACCACTAACTTTATTTATTTATTTATTTATTTATTTATTTATTTATTTATTTATTTTTCGGCGTAAGCTGTATCAAATTACTTTTGACCTCTTTCTTGAACCAATGAAATCTTGGTTAACCGAAGAGTTCGGAAAAGCACTCGTTTCATCGGTTTGCATAAATTATTTTAGGATATTCCACCGTAAAATGGGAGTTTCGAGGTGCATATCTTTCTGCATGATTATCATTTGGCAAATAACAATTTAATCTACATATTTAAACATAAAAAACACCCAGTTAAAAAAAAAAACAACATAAAAACTAAACAGTGAAAAATAAATGTCTTAAGGAAACGAAGTTAACCTTGGTAGTGGGCCCTCTAAATCGCAAAACTTGCAGTGTATAACTTGACTTGACTATTTGAGTTTACCGTCGCTTCGAGAGTATTTCAGTCATATAGCGACGTCCAGCTAATTACAGGTGGAGGAAGACCCCGAATGCACGGATGCATCCGGGTAGAACCACCGACCTTCCGCAAGCCGGCTGGAAAGCTTCCTCACATGAAAATCCGAATGACCCTACTGGGATTTGAACCCACGCGGTGAGGAGCTGAGTGAGTGTTAAAGTCAGCGACTCTACCCTCTCGGCCACGGAGGCCCCCGCAGTGTATAAGCCATATATAGTGAAACGATTTTAAGATTTATATTATAATCTTTTGGCTTAATTGGTTCTGGAATAACTGTTTGAATTTTTTATAAGATATAAGATTCAGTTTTGTTATTTAAGTTTTGTCTTTAGGTGGAAATTATTAAATATTTATATTTTCTTGAATTACCTCCCTTTGATTTATTCTAATATATAAATCTACCAATACAATATACAAGACTAATTTTGATGCAAAGCATAAAAGACGCCGCGCAGTTTTTTGACTTAAATAAAGCAAAGCTTTACAGAAAAGGTCCAAAAACAACACAAAACTTATATTATCAAATTATTCTGAAATGTAGACCCAAAAAGTACAAAGCATATTTTAATCTTTAATCATAGTAGACATATTAAATGATGATGATTTGAGATGCCATAAATCAACTACCGTAAAGTCTTTTTTTTTTCGTTGTCATAAAATTTCGTGGAATATGTGATTTAATCAATTTCGTTGGTACATATATCCGTGGAACCATGAACTAGAAAACATGAGGTCTATCACGAAGCTACATCTTGGTATTTACATCTCTGGGTCTATGAAATAAAGTTTTCGTGGGGATAAATATTCGTGGATAAAGTTATCCACGAAATCAATGAAAATTAGTCCCCCACGAAAATTTATGATTCTACAGTAATCTATAGATCAATGAAGATACATTTTACAACAGGTAATTCATTTCTTATATAATTATTGGAAAAGTTAGTTAATCAGTTAATGCAAGTAATTGATTCATAAAGAGTTTTTTTTTGTTTGTTTGTTTTTTTAACATATTAAATGTTTTTAGTTAGCGATAATAACAGTGGTTGCTTCCCGTTTTAATTATACGGCTCCATTGGCAAAATAAAAACCTATTCCATACTGACGCCGCGTTTCAACGCGGCGTGAATGATTTTGTGCGTCTGTTCAAGACGCTTATACATGCATTCAAAATACTTCTATAATTCTTACGCTATCTGGTGAGATGTAAGACTAGAGGTGGCTGGCCAGGTAGCCGCTGGAGAAATACGTCAAGTATTTTAGGTAAGGTTATTAACTGCACCCAGAAAGCATTGCGCTATCTGGTGTGGTGTAATTTGGTAGGGTTTAAAGAGATTTTTTTAAGCTCATGGTTGAAAATAAAGAAAAAGATAGGGATGAATCGTTAAATTTCCTTTAGGCTATTGGGATAATTTTGTTTTCAGTATTAAGTTAGGGAGTTTAATTCAGTTTGTTTTTTATCTTTGATTCTCATATTAATTAAACGTTGACTATTTGAGACAACCAATCATTGTTACAATCATTCGTAAATAAGCTTTGTATATATGTCATAGCTTAACTCTGATTTATCTAATCATACGACTAGGAGAGTCACAAGGAAAATTTAGTTTCACATAACTATAGTTTATCAGGATGCTCGGACACGTTACAATAGCAACAGCCTCCAGTTGTGCAGTTGGTTAAGTGCTCGTCTGCTCAACTAGTGGCCCCACTGAATGAACTTTTTATGTTTTGCTTATATTACAATTTTATTTATTTTTTATTTTAATTTTTTTTTCACTTCCTAGTATATCACATCTCATAAATTTAGCGACAAATACGTATTATAGCATTATTTTAACCACTGACCAGTTTAAACTTGCTAGCATTATTATATTAAACATATTATAGTATAACCTTTTTTCTTTCTGTAATATGATTAGCGTCCAAAAGTCAAATTTTGGTGTTTTATGCAAATTTGGCTAAAATTTCAATAAAAATCAGTTTCAGTAAATAAAATAATGGTGAGTATACATTCTTTATTTTTTTTTACATTTTCAGAAAGTCTTTATAGCAGAAGATTTTTTATCAACAAAATGATTTTATAGCTTTTAGGTAGTTTTTGTATACATTTTGGTTCTTACACTATGGCGAATTTTGCTCGTTTGGTATTTTCTATGCATATTTAATAGTATATTCACCTGTAACCGAAAATATATAGTATTTTGGAATGTTATTTAAGTTTTGATTTTTTCAACAACTTTTAGCAAACAGTGATGTTTTACCATAAGCATAAATCTCAATAAAGAGCATGGTTACCCCCTATTTTTAATTTTCAAATATCTATTAGTTAGAGTCTAAAGTATCTATATGCAATTTTTTAGAAAAATAAGTCCGTTAGAAAAAAACCGCTGAAACGCCTTTAGTATTTCTTGTTGTCTGCATAAATGGTCCCTTTATCTTTACA
The DNA here is from genome assembly GCA_021229015.1 of Solen grandis. NCBI lineage: Eukaryota > Metazoa > Mollusca > Bivalvia > Adapedonta > Solenidae > Solen > Solen grandis. The sequence continues at coordinate 31,434 of JAIFHC010000432.1, forward strand.
ATATGTATATACTCAGTTAAACACTTTACCAAAAGGCCAGAGCCAGATCAAGCAACTCTGATTGAGGTCTCATCTGTTTACTTATACAATATCAAACTCCACGCAGTGATCTCCCTTGCAATCTACAACTTTAAGGGAAGATAACTACTGCGGCGGAGTTTGATACAATATCTGATAATTATTCACAGGGTGAAGGATTAAGGTCGTTTACATTGAAATCAATAAGTATAAATTATATTAAGTTGGTCTAAAGATAAATGTGGTGAAGAACATCAGTAGACTTGAGGAAAACTTTTAAGAGTTTTTTTTTTTTTTTGCCTAATACTCGATGTCACGTATATTAAAACAATCCCTCGGTAGTCTGTTGCCATTATAATGCTCAATTACAATTCCAACTCAGCTTCTGTGTCTTCCACGATGAAACATATCTGTACACAGAAAATAGAGAGAACGTTAACAAGACTGATTTTCACACATTTAGAAGAAAACCATTGAAAGCCGTTGAAGAATGGCACAAAAACAGTTTCCTCAAGTATTAAACATGCGCATATTTCCTCAGTTGTTTGAAGAATAATAGGTTACAAAGAAATAACAGAGGCATAATATTGCTCGAATGCAGAAACATCTTTACTTTACCTTAAACAAGAAAATTGGATTCCAGACGTACGACACCGTTGTTGATTTATTACAGGCATTGGTATTTTGTAGAGTTAGAATTTTCAGCTGTGCCTTTCAGAACACTATTTCGCTTTAGCCGCAAAAGAAAATTGTATTTAAGAGGGGCTTCTAAATGTGTTTGCCAAAGAAGAAATGTCTTAAATGGAAATTGTTACTAAATTCCTTTATGAAATAATTTTTGCGAATATAGTGGCAGTGCGGCCGACTATGCAGTGAAGTCAGTGTTTTAACGGATCCCTCTGTCAGTCAAGTCGCGGTAACTTAATGAACATGTTGTGTGTTGGAGTGCTCTCTACTTTTAGAAGTTATCCGTTATGCGTGGCTAATCAGATTCTTTGTAAATCCTTTGTGACAAAATCAAGTGTTTGCTACAAATTCAAGGTGGCTTCTGAGTTGAATAGAATATATTAATATATTTCCGCAAACAACAGAAGTCTCTATCTAGTCTTGTTAGACTCTCTCCAGTACCAATAATCCATAGGGCAGCGTTTATTTGTCAGAGAGAGATGGTGAGCGTATGTAACCCCGCTAATTTATAATGGAAATAAATTAGTGACTATAAACTCGTATGAACATTGATGAGTCTGGAAATTTCGCGAATTTGTCATCTGTTTCCTCTAATTTCACGAATATTTATGTCGCCTCTCGCTTCAGAAATTTGCGTTCTCCCGCTAATATCACAAACATATCATGCGTTGGTCCGCTAGCATCACAAACATATCATGCTCTGTCCTGCTAACATCACGAATGTACCATGCTTTGTCCCCCAACATCACGAAAATGCCAAGCGTTGTCCCGTTAAAATCACGAACATACCTTACTCTGTCCCGCTAACATCACGAATATACGATGCTTTGTTCCCCCCTGCCCCAACATCACGAACATATCATTTAGACCTCTCTGTTGCAAAATAAATGAATATACTATTTTTTATGAAAGTCTGCGTTTGGCAAAACTGATGTGGTAGGCAATCAATATATGTAGTTATATGTAGTATCAATCTGATTACATAGCCACCATGTATATAAATAGGACGGACGGTACAATCTGTAGATATGTATATATATATCCATGTCAGCAACCTGATATGCGTTTCAGGAAACATCTAAAATCGAGATGTTCCATATCTCATGTTTTTGTAGGATCTAGAACTCCCCTATTCTTTAATTTAGAGATAGAAACTTCGCATACAAATTATATTTAGCACGCTGTGTAGTTACTATTTTGGGTGATACAGACTTTGAGAATTTGAGTTGGGGAAAATCTCAATTTATGATGATTCGTCAAACGCAGACCAACTACCATTTTTTCACTATTCATTATCATTTTTATCATTTACAGCAGCTTCATTTGTTTATTCTATATAAGAATGTGGTATCCTTTTTATATTTTACATAATGTTCGATAATAACAAGAGAATATGCGGAAATTGATTCTAGTCATGTTATTATGGAAACGTTTCTGAAGAAGATTTGTTAAAATCAGTCTCTGTGAGTCGAACAAGTGTTGTTTAATGTTGTACATGTATATTAGTTAGTCTAAACGTATTTTATTTGTCATATACTACAATAATACAATTTACATACATATAAAACAAAGTGGGGTGAATCGAAAGCTTATTTCTCCTCTACATGTATATTGATTGGCGCATGCGAGAGTATCTGGCAGTAGAATCTAGATCGGTTTTATCATGTTATCATCAATATACATGCATAATCTTTTAAAATAGTGGTTAGCTAACCACTAATGCTATTTCCCTACAAAAGAATTATTGATTTTAAATATTTAGTCCAAGAGATATCGGTCAATCATTCTATCTTGCTCCTAGGACTGCGTAAACAGTTATGCAAATATTTACTGGCCTGTAAGTCAATTTGAACACATCTGCTTACTCTTGATGGGTCCATTAAGGGTATCCTCTGTTTGACTTATTCCGTTTCACACCATAACGTCAACCCCTTGGAAAAGTCTATTTACAGCAGTCATTTGCTATAATATCAACCAATGAAATGAAATACTATTGTGCGAGAAGATTTGAAAGCCATGTAACATGGCAGTAAACGGCAACATAAAACGACCTTTATGATTTGGTAAAAGTACTAGGCGATGGAACCAATGAAATTGCGCAAGATAGATATAGACGCAAGATCCAACAGCTGATAGATGACATCCATTGGTCGGGCTCGGGTATCCGACGATGCTTTAAAGAGAGACTATGATTGACCAATTAGACATATAGGTGTTGTTATTTTTTTTTGTACATATTGTAATTGTTGTTGTTAGTTTAAGACGCCATATTGCTTATGTTAGATATATGAAGGATTCATTACTAATAGGCGTAATTGTATATATATACATTAAGAAAGTCATAAACCATTAAATTGCCTGTATGTGTTCACTGCTGTTGTATACATTGTAGATTGTTGTTCACTACTGCTGTGTTTAATGTGTTACATAATGGTGACTGGCGATTAATTGATTAATCGACAATGACTTTCGCATCGACATATCTGGCTTTCGCCTCGACCGCAGCCATTTGCCACTTCGACTTTGCACCTCTTAAGTTTTTGTTCATTACTGCTGTGTTAAGTGTATTTTAACTCGGATAAACCATATTTCACAATTTTATACAAAACAAGTAACTGGTGTTGCACGAAACTACGGAAGCCTATTAGGGCCATTGTCTTAGGCGTTTTGTGTTCTGAGTCAGGTATTATACGTTATGAGCTAGGTCTTATGACTTAGTCCTTAGGTCATAGGCCTTAGTGATAAAAAGGCAAAGCACTTGCAACATGACAAAACATGGCGGACAAGTTCTCAACTATTCACCATTTTCAAAAGGAATGAATATGAAAACGATTTTTAAGTAGGTGTAAGTAATAAAATACTTTGTTTGTGTAGCCTGTTTAATTTTAGTAGATCTATAGTAGTTATATAATCTGATATTGGATCTACATTCCTATGTCATAAGACATAAGTCATAATACATAATTTCTAATACATAGGTCAGATTGCATAATTCAAAATCATAAGACAAAATTGCAGCCTGACTCTTGTCTTAGTAATTTTGTGTTATGAATTATGTCTTATGTCATATAACTTGTGTATATGAAAAGTGCGGAAAACCTTCTGCATTTGCTTAACATGGCGGAGAAAGGGAGTGGAAGTGAAAATGAAGATTGTTTGGTAAGTAATACAAATTTTGTCTTATGATTATGACTCATGTATTAGTAATTATGTTTTATGACTCATGTCTTATGACATAGGAATATAGATCCGATATCACAGGGTGCGTTCAATTTGATAACTCGGGTTAACCTACTAGAGTAGTCCAGGATAACTCGGGTTACTTAGGTGAGGCCGATTAATCCGAACGGCTAGGGATGAAATAGTTTGCTTGTTGGGTTTAACGCCCCACCGACAGTATTTCAGTCATTTGGAGACTATGTTTATGCGGATATAGTGCTGCCACACTGCAGTATCACAACGTAGACATGTGGCATGATACTACACCCAGTCACATTATCCTGACATCGGGCCAGTAAGTCCTGGAACTATCCCTATATGCTAAGCTCTAAGCAAGGGAGCTATACCAGTACCTTTTTTTACGACTTTGGTATGTCGCTTCTGGGGATTGAACCCAAAACCTCCCGCTCCCGAGGCGGACGCTCAAACCACTCGGCCACCGGGGACGGAAAAATGGTTGCCGCAGAAACAGTTTATATTGTAGGATTTGTGATATAATTTGTTTTGAGTTTCAAGTTAGCTTTCAACTTTATGCTGTCTTTGAATGATGTCCTGTTTATCAGCCGCATAATGAGACGAGGCCATGTCCCTCATGAATTATGTAGAGTCTGTTGGGCCTATGTATAGTTTTTCTGACTTTAATAGTCATTTAAGAATGAACATGAAATATTTGCCTAACTGCTGGACAATTTTATATACTAGTTCATGTTGGTTCTAAACTACATGTTTCGGATATTATTATCTTGCTCAAGGGGCAGGGTAAGAAAAGTTAACCCGGGAAACATTACCTGGGTTTTGACAAGTTATCACTTGGGTTATCCCGAGTTGAGCCGAGTGTAATTTCTAACATAGATCTACTAAATTTTATCAGGCTACACAAACAATGTATTTTATTACGCCTACTTTAAAATCGTTTTCTTGTTCATTCCCTTTGAAATTGGTGAATAGTTGAGGACTCGTCCGCCATCGTTTTGTCATGTTGCAAGTCCTTTGCCTTTTTTATCACGTAAGGACTAAGTCATAAGACCTAGCTTATAACGTATAATACCTGACTCAGAACACAAAACGCCTAAGACAATGACCTTAATAGGCTTCCGTACGAAACACATGAGTCCCCTACTGGTAAGGTGCATATTTTTTCCGTTACCAACAACCGGAATTTTGGTTTGAGAAAAACAAACAAAGTAATGCGCAAAATTTCCATACTGCCATCTATTCATATACCACGTTTTATAATATTATCTTAAACGGTTTTTAAAGGTATCGCCGGAAACAAATTTTCGGACATCCAGACGGACAGACAGACAGAGGGCAAACCTATACTATAGTCCCCTCCTGTGTAAACACCGGTAGGGGACTGAAAACATTTGTAAAGAGTACCCAATGAACAAATGTTCAAACAATTCTAAAAAATTGACCTGCAGTTTTTGAAAACAGGTCTCTACAGTTTTCAGTATAAACATATCACTCTCTTACACATCGGCTTACATTACATTCACCTCTGTGGTGGGCTCAGAAAGTAGTTCCAAATATATTTACATTTGCAGACGAGCGTTTGCGGATTGTTCCCATCGGCGAAATAAGGCAGAAGATAGTTCCGATAATATCAACTGAAATTAATATTTTACACACGTTTTATGATGATTCAAAAAGTATTTATTCAATGTTTCTATACTTTTGATCCGTAAAATACACTTAAATCCGCGTTAAATGAGTGTTTTCTGTTGTGACAAGATTCTTGTCATTGAGCCCATTGCAGAGATGTTATGTGATGAACGAACGACAACTCTGCTTGGAGATTGTATACATATTAGAAAAAATTGGCCCCGCCCCTTGCGGCCATGTTTATTTACGGATTGAAATCTTGGTAGTTTGTTACACAAGGAACATCTATACTAAAATAGTTTGAAATCTGGCCAGTAGTTTTGAAAAAGATGATTTTTAAAGTGTTTTTTTTTTTCTTTTCGTTGCCATGGCTACCAGAGTTTTACGTGGATCAAGTTTATTTTAGCAGTTTTTGTGAAGGTTCACCCAATGATTATTCCTGCCAAGTTTAGTCAAATTCTGTTCAATGGTTTCAAAGGAGATGTCGTTTTAAGTTTTCACAATATACATTTATGGCAAATTAGCCCCGCCCCTGGCGGCCATGTTTTTTTACAGATCGTAATAATTTAGCAATCGTGATAGAGGGTTACCAAAGGAATATCTGTACTAAAATATTTTGAAATCTGAGTTTTAAAGCTTTCTTTTTTTCCGTTACCATAGCAACCAAAAAGTGTGGTCCAAGAAAAAAAACAAAGAGATGTGCAGAATCTTCATACTGCCATCTATTCATATACCAAATTTCATAATATTATCTTAAACGGTTTTTAAGTTATCACGGGATCCAGATTTCCGGACATCCGGACGAACGGACAGACAGACTGACAGACAGACAGAAGTCATTGTTCTTAATTCGAGCAGTTATTGATTCATGTTTTGTCCCATGCTATAATGTCACCATAATGACAATATAGATATTATAGATCAAAAGTTAAGGGTTAAACATACGTATTAAACTTACTATAAATTCACAAGCGTATATACTCATTTGAAGTGCGTGGTTTATATTATACAATATTTTCGATGTGTCATAACTTGTTTTTGTTGAAAAATACGATTCAGTTGTAGTTTCGTTTTGATTAATTTGTTAGACGCAGTGCTGTGTTTCTTTAACGTCTCACTACCTGCATATTAATAATATTTGGAAAACTATCTACACGAGACGTCTTTGTGACAAACGTACCTTGCCATTAAGTATGTGCCATCCTTCTTCTACATTAAAAGATTTGAAACTGACACCCAATTAATAAGCCATTGCGCTTTTCACTTCCAACTGTGTGCAACATCTGATATAGATTCATTTCATTCCAAGCCTATAATAATGATTGGCCACAGATGTTCCATTTCCAATCTTGGGTTATTTTAGAATATTTAGGTTTATAGAGTTTTAGATTTCCGTTCATTTGGCCAGTGAATATAATATAAATTTTAAATTTCCTCTATAGTATTTATTTATTTACTATTGGAAATTGAAATTTTAAAATTTAAATTCAAGTACATATATATATATGGAATTTCCTCCTAGACCAATCCTATTCTACTGAGCTATTTTATTGTTGAATTGTGTTTATTGTCCAAAGAGTTAATTCAAATAAAGTCTAAAAAAGTAAAGTTTTTCGTTCTTGTATTCCGTTTCCAAGGCCATAGAGGGTCGGTGTACGACATTAACACTTTGGGAACTGTTTTTGCACTAGGCAATAATCTGACAGAAAATCTAACAATATTGTAAATTCTTTCGTGGATTTTTCGTGGATGCCTAAAGTTCAATGCCTTATTAGAAGGTTTTTACCTCAAAAACCAAATGAGTAGTAGACCTCACGTAAGCCACGGATATATGGCGTGTTTTACCACGAATATATGGCATGTTTTACCACGAATATATGGCGTGTTTTACCACGAATATATGGCGTGTTCCACCACGAAAATATGGCATGTTTTACCACGAATATATGGCGTGTTCCACCACGAAAATATGGCATGTTTTACCACGAATATATGGCATGTTTTACCACGAATATATGGCATGTTTTACCACGAATATATGGCATGTTTTACCACGAATATATGGCGTGTTCCACCACGAAAATATGGCGTGTTTTACCACGAATATATGGCATGTTTTACCACGAATATATGGCATGTTTTGATCAAGAGTTTAAACCACAAATATGTGTATCCATGAAATAACCTTTAATGGAATTAACAAAATTCATGTCAATGAAAATTAATGATTTGATAATATTAGAAGAGATAGTCAAACAAAAGTATGACCTATACCATTATGCCACCAGAAGTTATCGCCCTTTAAACGTCCAGAACTTCTTCCTCCGCAGCCTCTGATTTATTATCAATAAGCTCATCACAGCTGTAGTGCGAATCCCGTCACTCGGTTTTATTATGAGTTGAACCTACTCATTGGCTAGCGGTAAGTCGTTGGTTCTATACCCAGGGGCTTCACGTGCATTCAGGGTTTTCCTTCACCTGGACGCCAATACCGTCGCAGCGACGGTAACGACCATCACAACATTCTCCTTTTCATTCGAACCAGAGACATAAAACTTTGACTGTATTCGAGCTTGTTTCATTAAGAATTGCTGTCAGTCAGTAAGATGACATTTAGGTCAGCTCATTCACTTACTTACACAACTGGGATACAAGAATGGCGAATTCTTGTATCCCGGAATTCATGTAATTTGGTACAAATAAAATGGTTCAATTGTTCGATTGAAAGCAAATCCACTCTTCAGTAGTTCGCTCTGTATTTGTATTATGTCGTGAATATTTTCTAACAGTATAAGTCGTTTGTATTGGGATATCTCATATAGCCTTTTCAAGGCTCCATCCATTGTGTTCCTTTCTTTCTCAAGGTTTTAACTAGTACTTGAAGCTAAAAAGGGTTTGCGGAAGGATGCCCTAAAATATCAAAAAAATTAAAAGAAAATATAAGTTTTGTAAATACATATTAAAATATGCACCATAAGTCGGTTAAAATATATGTCGAGGTGTTTACTGTTGCCGCTACATATCTAAGTCATATAACAACGGCATTTAAATTCCTGGTGAAAGACGACCCCGAGTGCATACTGGGGCTTGAAAAATCTGAGCGACTATGCCAGGATACGAACCCAAGGTTGCGAGGGACTTAGTGAGAGACAGTTAGCTTCGCAATCGTATCAACTCGGTAATCCCCGACCTAACCCGTTAATTTACCTCGTAGGTAGTACAATAACTTTGTTTACATTAACGAGCAAGAAAATATAGTAGTACACTGGTACAGTTATTTCGAAGAAATGAGCGAGGTGTTCCAAGTAGTTGCTACGGAGGCCCTGACATCTCGATTCAGTCTAACTGAATAGTGTGTACGTCGTACGTGTCAACTATTTCAAATAGAATATAACGATCATACTTTCCCGATAATTTCCTGGATTTCCAGAGGGAATCATATACAGATCCTATGGCCCATCTACCTTTCAGACGAGTGGTTTTAATTATCTGTCCGTGCATATTATGCCGGATAAGTGAAGTTAATACTGATACTAGCTTCACCCAATATCTTAAGAAATCTATCTATCCATGATATCTTGATAAAATGAACTCTATTTATTTGACAAATACTGTGCAGAAAGCGATAGCGACCAAATCCCCTTCGATATACAACGTTGGACCAGAAAAAGAATCAAATCCGGGTTACATTAATTTTGTGAAAAGCCGTCCGCCACCTGGACATCTATGTTATCAATGATACAATGATCTTTTAAGAAAATGATATTCTGATATTTACTGGTATTTAGCCAGAAAAATAGTATTAAGTTCCATAGTGAAATTAATTGATATATAAATTTGATATACATGTATATTAAGCACTGCTTATATATAATTATAATATTAGGCATACATGAATTACAACCATGCTTAAAAAGTAAAATGTTATTCTAAGAAGACAAATGCAATCTCCAGTAAATTGGGAACACTATAATTGTTCATAACAAATTAGAAAATAAGATTCAAAGTCACGCAAAATTTTGTATTTTCCATAAATTTACAGTGTACATATGTATGCATATTTGCATATCTACCGTCTATAAATATGCTAGACGAACGTTTCAACGTTTATGTCAGGAAAGGGAAACTTGATTAATGATCCGATACTTAACAACGAGACCCTTAGGAACACCTCTGTCTACATCTATTACATGTTAACTTTTGAATTATGGTAAAACACTGAATGGCATTTATGATATGTATGCTTAGCTGCGATAGAAAACAGAAATAGTATGAATGTGTTTGCCACCTACACTTTTTAAAATAACTAGTTGTCGTCAATTATGTCAAGGTCAAGAAAAACTCTTCGGTCATCGTAGGATAAAATCTATAGAAATGAAGTAGAGTTATATGAAACAGTAGAATTTTATGTCTAAAACGCAATAAGCAAGATCAATGTTACTGAAAGTACTTCCGGTAATGTTTATTGAGACACGAGAAATCCTGATAAGATTTGAGTACAAAATCGTTGTTTGTTATGCTGGAGTTAACCTGCGACAGTATTTCAGTCATAAAGTGATGTCTGGGGAAGACCCCGAGTACAAAAAGGAGAACCACCGACCTATTGCAACTATCTGGAAGGCTTTCTCCCATACTGGGATTCGAACCCACAGCGATGAGAGCCCTGAGGAAAGTGAAGATGCTAGATTGTATAGGAAGTGAAATCTTGCAATTTTAGCTCGACAATTTGAAGAATATGAGAGCCATTGTAGTCGCCCTTGCGTCGGCTGCGGCGTCGGCATTGCAGCTCTTGGTAAAGTTTTGCATGCAAGTTACTATCTACCTTAAATCTCAATAACCAATTATGGTATTGACTTAAAAGTTTATGAATATGTTCAGGGGCATCAGACAAACAAGGTGGATAACTTTTGACTAAATTTGATATATTTTATGGCCCCTTTTTAACTTAGAAATTTTGGTTAAAGTTTTGCATGCAATAGAAAATTTGGTTAAAGTTTTGCATGCAAGTTTGTATCAGTCTTATATCTCATTAACCATTCATGGTACGAGTATTGACTTGAAAGTTTATGAATATGTTAATGGGCATCAGACAACCAAGGTAGATAACTCTTGATGGAATATATTACAAATCATGGCCCCTTTTTAACTTAGAAATGTTGGTTAAAGTTTTACATGCAAGGTACTTTCATGCTTATATCTCAGTATCCAGGCACGTAATTGATTTGGTTTAAGGGCATCTTAAATACGTTAAGGGTATCATACTGTCAAGGTAGATAACTCTTGATGGAATATGTTATGGCCCCTTTTTATCTATTTTGGTTTAAGGTTTGCATGCAAGGTACTTTCATGCTTTTATCTCAGAATCAAGGCATGGGATTGATTTGAAAAATCTTTAATATGTTTTGGGGTATTATACTATCGAGGAAGATAACACTTGATGGAATATATTACAAATTATGGCCCCTTTTTAACTTAGAAATTTTGGTTAAAGTTTTGCATGCAAGGAATGTCATGCTTATATTTCAATAACCAGGCTTAGGTTAATATGTTCAATGGTATCATACTATAATGACATATAGATTTTGACTGAATATAATGCAGATAGGGCCACTTTTTGACTTAGACTTTTGGTAAAAGTTTTGCATTCAAGCTATTATCCAGCTTATATCTCAGAAATTGGTTTGGTATTGACTAGTAAATTTAGAAGTGTGTTTAAGGGCATAAGAAAATCAAGGAGGATAACTCTTGGACTGAATTTTATACAAATTATGGCCCTTTTCTACTTGGTTAAAGTTTTGCATGCACAGTGTTATTATGCTTATGTTTAGATTTCATAAACCAATTTAAGGGTATTAGTCTATCAAGGTATATCATTTTTGATTATAATTATATACAGGGTATATGAAGGGCAAGAATTGAAATAGATTTCATTTGATTTACCAACAAGCATTTTGAATAGTCGAGCGTGCTGCCCTATGACAGCTCTTGTTATTAATACATGTAAAAGGTACATAACTGTTGATCTAATCAGCCAAAGTTGTAGATGGCCAAAGGATTATATGGCTATAAACATAATCATAAAGTTTGATAAATGAAGATGCTAGCTTGCAAATAAAGTGAAATCTGGATTTTTTCATATTAACAGGACCGTAACTCCTGACTTTATAGATCGATATCAGCTGTAATCGAACCACCTAGCCGAGAGATTATGTTTATAAACAAGGTCGTAAAGTTTGGAGAATATGACTTAAGAATGAAAAAGTTAAATGATGATTGCTTAATAATTGCAGGTGCTAGAGTGCAAACAAAGTTAAATCTGGCATTTTTCATTATTCATTGGCCATAATTCAAGACCTAACAAGTATCATACTTGGGCGAGGGATAATGGCTATAAACAATGTCAAAAGGTTTGAGGATGATTGCTTGAGAAATGAAGATGCAAGAGTGCAAAGTGAAATCTTGGGGTTTTAATGTTAAAAGGGCCATAACTCCTGGCCTTTTTTTTTGCGGATATCAGCCATAATCAAAATTGGATGAGAGATTATAGCAATAATCTTTGTTATGAAGTTTGAAGATGATTGCTTGAGAAATGAAGATACTAGAGTGCAAACAAATTGAGGACGACGGACACCAGACATATCGATCCTAATAGCTAATCCTGAGCTCAGGTGAGCTAAAACATATGCCCCGAAAAGGATTCGAACGAACAACTCGGACCCCACAGTCGGCGCACCTAGCTACGATACACAATGGCACCCCACCCACCATGCCAAAAGTATTTCTCAACTCATTCCAATATAGCAAAAGTACTTTATCGAAGCGACAGTAAACTCAAATATTCAAGTCGAGTCAAAAGTACTTTTGTTACTCCGAATGTTCCACTATAGGCAGTTGTATTCACAGGTAATATAAGTGTGACGATGCGTCATCACGGGTATAACTTCAATCTCTGACAACTGCGTCAGGGAGTCGACTCTTTGGCTCAGTGGTTAGAGCATTGGGTTATCACGCCGGCGGACCGGGTTCGATTCCGGGCCGGGCCGTGTCCGTTACATTTGGTGGCAGCGGTGGGATGATGTCAACTGCCATACCGGAGTTGCCTTACCCACGTGTTTCCCAGGCCAAGTCTCGGGTCGAGACTTCTCGGAGGGGGAAGTAATGTGACGATGCGTCGTCACGGGTATAAGTTCAATCTCTGACAATTGCGTCAAGGAGTCGACTCTTTGGCTCAGTGGTTAGAGCATTGGGTTATCACGCCGGCGGACCGGGTTCGATTACATGTCCGTTACATAAGTATTTTTAGTCAGTGATGAAAAATGCGTTACTACACAATATAACGAAAACAGGTCAAGTAAAATCACTGAATTTAAGTCCCCCGCCAAATGATGCATTTTATTGAAAAAAATGTTAAAGACTAGGTATAGAATATGCCTAATAGCATGTGAAAAATGGAATCTATATTTTTAAAGAACGAGATGATTTTTGTCGGATTTGGTGCCGTAACGAAACATCAATACGCATACAGAGTATCACGGTTATAGTTAACTATTCAGAAATTGCTTTATTTGAGTTTAAAGATAAATAAAATTGCACAGTTTGCGAAAATTTATGGTGAATCCATCGAACTTGGATAAATCTAAAAATAGTATCATCCCTAGGTTACACCGTATAGTGGGATCTTCGAATTGTTCAAAAAATAAGTGTACTCCTCGGGGATACTTCGACTAGCCTCGCGGCCACGTTATAAGTGCGTTACAAAGCAACGAAATTGGTTTTGTGTCCCCATTTTAATTACACGGATCCTATTGTTTATATTCGAGAAATATCCAATTTATCTTTCGAGTCAATGTTGTGTGGCGTTTATTCGAACGCTCGGAAGGAATACGCCGTAGTCTGGCGTGCGTATAAACCACCATACAGTATGAAAATGACGTATGGCCCTAGGGTAAGACAAGTTCATAGCTGCATGCTGTAGTAAGTGGGGCTCTTGACGTCATTCGTATCCTGTTCAATGTTTTCATGTCCACACCAATAACGGCAACGGGTTATACAGCCCAAGTTTAGTTTAACCTGTGTGCATTTCGTTATCACAATCTCGCATGTCTTGATTTGTGATGTTTTTTTTGTTCTTGTTTTTTTTTGTTTGTTTGTTTTTGTTTTGTTTTGTTTTTCAATTTAATTGTCATTTCTGTAGAATTTATGCCATGCAGTCCGCATTAAGACTATTATTGTTCACAGCAATTGAAAGGTTTCATTAATTAGTACATCCTTTCCCTTTGAATATGTGACAGCAATGAGTCCTTTTGAATTCTATTTTCTTTTGTGTGTTAAACCTTGTATATTTGAGTTATTTAACGCCATTTTTGCCATCAAAGGGTAACAGGTGGCCAGTTAACCTAACAATTCCTTCCCGGGATTTTGACAGTACTGAAATGTGCAGTTAACTAAGTACAGCGGTGGAGACGAGTGACTATTAGAAAGAACTGTAAATTATTCATAACGGAAACCGTGCCCGACTCCAGTGGAGATTGAACCTATAACCCTCGGCTTCACAGCCAAGTGCCAACTAGGCCGGTTTCTTTATATGAAACCCATGGTCCCTATTTTATGGTTGTAACTCATCTGTTCAGACGAATCCCAACAATAAGAAACAATACCGCGTTTTCGCGGGACGTTTTCTAGTACTCTAAAAATTTGTGGACAATTCCACCGTTCCACCGTTTATATATACTCATGCGAAATTTCAAAACTAGAAATATGGCGTGGGGGGGGGGGGGGGGGGGAATTTAGTATTAGATGAAATAACAAACATATGCTGAATGTACACAGCTTCGCAAGCTGGTTAACAGTTATACAAGCATGAGTGACACTGCTATTTTTTTATTTAAAATAAAGAAAAATCCCAGTTGTCAAAATTTGTGTTCTGGTTATCAATCTTTTAGTTTTGTGACTCTTGGCTTATGCAGAACTTATGATTTACACAATACATTTTTTTTCCGAATCAAATGATTCAACGGTCATTACTCTGCATTTGTTGGGCGAAAGAAGCAAAGAAAACCTCAGGCGTGCATTGAGTATGCCGAACCGTATGCATTCGTAAGCTTAACAGGGAGGGTTGGGGTGGGGGGTTTAAGGAGTTAATAGAATTTTGACCGAGGTTCCCTTCATTCGTTGCCGATTCCCAAAGACTGCTCTAACTAAGCATTTTATGTGTTTTACACTATAACGCGGTCAGATTTTTTTCTCTTCATCATCATGTTCGGTGTCCCAGGACAACAAGAATTTTTCAAAGGAGACTGCATCAAATGAAAAACTATCGAGAAAATACAAAAGGGCCAAATAGCATTATTTTTGCAAATTAGTTGATATTCAACATAAATAATTCGAAATAAGACAAGAGCTGTTAGAGGCCACACGCTCGACTATTCAAAATGATTGTTGGTAAATCAAATGAAATCGTTTTCAATTCTTGCCCTTTTACATACCCTGTATATAATAATAGTCAAAACTGATATACCTTGATAGTCTGACACCCCTTAATATTTTTAAGAAGTCATGCCTAGTTACTGAGACATAAGCATAATAACACTGTGCATGCAAAACTTTAACTAAGTTTCCAAGTTTGAAAAGGGACATAATTTGTTTAAATTAAAATTCAGTCCAAAAGTTATCTTCAATAGTTTTCTGATGCCCCTGAACACACTCCTTAACTTTCTAGACAATACCATAAACAATTTCTGAGATATAAGCTGGATAGTAGCTTGAATGCAAAACTTAAACCAAAAATTATCCTCATTGGTTTTCTTATACCCCTGAAAAATTTTAATTTAGCTGGATAGTAGCTTGAATGCAAAACTTTAACCAACATTTTTAAGTTAAAAGGGGCCATAATTTGTAATACATTCAATCGAGTGTTATCTTCCTTGACAGTATGGTACCCCTAAACACATTAAAGATGTTTCAAATCAATCTCATGCTTGGGATCACATATAAGCAATAAGCATGAAAGTACCTTGCATGCAAAACTTTAACCAAATTTTTTAAGTTAAAAAAGGGGCCATAACTTCTAATATTTTCCATCAAAAGTTATCTACCTTAATATTATGATACCCCTAAACGCATTAAAGATGTTTCAAATCAATTGCATGCCTGGATACTGAGATATAAGCATGAAAGTACCTTGTATGCAAAACTTTAACCAAATATTCTAAGTTAAAAAGGGGCCATAATTTTTAATATATTCTATCAAGAGTTATCTATCTTGAAAGTATGATACCCCTAAACGTATTAAAGATGTTTCAAATAAATCGCATGCCTGGATATTGAGATATAAATATGAGAATATCTTGCATGAAAAACTTTAACCAAAATTTCTAAGTTAAAAAGGGGCCATAATTTGTAATATATTCCATCAATAGTTATCTGCCTTGGTTGTCTGAAGCCCCTTAACTTATTCATAAACTTTCAAGTCAATACCATGAATTGTTACTGAGATACAAGCTTGATAGTAACTTGCATGCAAAACATCAACCAAATTTTCTATTGCATGCAAAATTTTAACCAAACTTTCTAAGTTAAAAAGGGGCCATAGATTATGTTAAATTCTGTCTAGAGTTATCTACCTTGGTTGTCTGATGCCCCTGAACATATTAAAAAACTTTCAAGACAATACCATAAATGGTTATTGAGATATAAGGTTGATAGTAACTTGCATGCAAAACTTTAACCAAAAGCTGCAACGCCGACGCAAGGGCGACTACAATAGCTCTCATATTCTTCCAATTCTTCAAATAGTCGAGCTAAAAACTCACCATTTTCGTTCCACTTACGGAAACTATTATATGTACCACCGGAAATCCTTTTTTTTTTTTTTGAAGCGAAGCAATTTTTAGTGATCCATGTGAGGTTGACCCCCCCCCCCCCCCCCCCGTGTATAAAGTGGCATAAACAATTACACGTGAACAGCATGGTATATGATCCTATGACAACTTCATAGTGCAGCTTGGTATACTAATAACGCACGCCACATAAGATGATTTCCATCAATGATACATACTGCGGTGCAATCTCCAAGCAGAGTTGTCGTTCGTTCCTCACATAACATCTCTGCAATGGGCTCAATGACAAGAATCTTGTCAAAACAGAAAACACTTATTAAACATGGATTTAAGTGTATTTTAAGGATCAAAAGTAAAGAAAGATTGAATAAATACTTCTTGACTCATCATAAAACGTGTGTAAAATATTAATATTGATTGTTATTATGGGAACTATTTCATGCCTTATTTCGCCGATGGGAAAATGCCGCAAACGCTCGTCTGCAAATGTAAATATTTACAGATTCAGCTGGATATCGTAATTTATGACCAGTTTTTATTTTCATAATTTGTAATTTTGATGACCATTCCGATAAGGTTCAGTGGTGCTATGTATATATATTTCACAGTTTATGGAGCCTATCTAGTCTTTTTGAACAACGGTCTGGATGACGTCATTTATTTTGAACTACTTTCTGAGCCCACCACAGAGGTGAATGTAACGTAAGCCAATGTCTAAGAGAGTAACTGCGGTGTATCACGCTGGAGATAAGTCGTCAGGGCTGATCCTATAAACTGATCGCCTTACTAGAACCGTAAATGTGCTCAAACAAGATATGTGTTGGTATGAAAGACCACGAAAGACCAATATATCTTATTTCATGTATATATGGCAGCAAAAAAACCTTCAGTATTGAACTCTCCAAGTCCCCAGGCCGGAATTTGGACCCCACATTAGAGTCAATAACCATAACCACATAGCCTGTGAAGCAGATAATACGTAATGTTTATTTTAGCCATTGTCATCAAATGTAGTGCCGTGAAACTATAATGTCATCTTTATGTAGAAGAATATACATGAACTGGTTGAACTAACAGAAATGCACCAGGCTGGAGTTCCACCAGCCATTCTTAGCACTAATTAATTCTTAGATACTCAGGGGTGATTTTTTTTCTGTAATACTTCAAATACTTAACCAACGTAAATTAAGGTAATAATAAATCCAACTTGAGTATTTCGTAAGAAATGGATGATGGAATGCATTTTTACCTAGTTTAAAAATTTAGTATTACTTAGCGTTTTTGTTGAATTTGGAGCCAATAGGTACAATTACGATCATCAAAAACAACAAAAACAGTGCGTAATAGTCAACATGATTTATTTTACATTCATATGGCATGAAATAGATTTCAGTAAACATCCATCCGACTCCAGTTGCTAACCTTTCCTATAATCACAACTCACAACTCGGCAACGACCTGGCACTTGTATATAACACATCATACATCCAACATACAATGCTGTGCACAAGACACGATTGGCTGGTGAAAAATAGCAACAAGTTACTTACATGAAAATATTTTCTGCATCTATGCTTACTGACTACATATAAAAATGCAAAGGTCTGAAAAATAAACCAAAAGCTTCATCCATAAACAAGATGTGTTCGACAAACACTATGCCCGTCTGTGCAGGTCAGATGTCAAAAAAATGATGCCAATTAAATGACATTCATGAATGGAGTAAATATGTCAAAAATATATACTTTACATAGTAATGAAGTAATACTCAAGACCAAAAGAAATCATTAAAAATAAAGATAATTAAAAAAAAAAGAACCAGACAGTGTTCTGTTTTGTAATCATGACACTTCTAAAACTCATTATCTATTAATATTTTAAGTTTCAAATCAATTCCTTGAAAAGGTGAGGAGTTATGTTTGGACAAAAATTTAAATAAAATAAAGGGAGATAATATAAAACTGGACTTGGCTGAGTTATGGTTCTTGGTTATCATGTTTACAGTCCTTGGCTTGTTTTGTTTATGAGTTTTGCTTCCAACAAAAATTTATGAAAAAGAAATAAATCAATCAAATAAAGAAAATAAAAAAAACTGACTTGCTAGAGTTATGGTTCTTGGTCACTTTCTCATCTACTTATTTATAAAGTTTCAAGTCAACACTTTGTATAGTTTTCAAGTATATAGTAAATGTCTGGACAG
>JAIFHC010000433.1:0-50000 GCA_021229015.1 Solen grandis
TTTCTGTTTTTAGTTATGTGATAAATAAGGTATTTTGAACAGATACTGAGCCATGTACTCGTACCATCGACTTCAAGAAGATAGAAATGCCACTGTGGTCTTCATGACAAAAGTGGGACAACTTAAAGATTAATTACACACAACAAGCATCTGATAGCACTTCAAAGGAACAGTAGGATGGTCTTTGCTGGTAAAGGCTTAAGCGATACTTAATTTCTTATGTGAAAGGGGAAAGTTAAGTCTGCATGTCTGAGAACTTCTGTATCCTTATACAAACTATGTTTGAAAAAAAAAAGAAGATTATTTGCCAATACTTAAGAGATAAACTAAAAAATCCTTTTTACTGGTTTTGAATTATTGTGGTTGCATGATGTAGGTACTACAGCTCATGAAAACTATGTCAAAATAACTACAACAATATCACTGATGACTTTGTATATTTGAGGAATTCTTAACTACTATACAGGAAGAGAGGAAGCTGATTAATTTTTAAGATCAGCTAACACACTTGTCAACACTATATCATTATCAGCCATATATAGGTAGTATGCTTCGTTATAGAATAATACACTTGTAGTGTCACCCTAAAAAAGTGGCACGCTTGGTAGACTAGTCTGATCAGAGCGACATATAGCTGGTCAATAATACTTTCAAGACTTCATGATTTAGTGATTGATAGAATCTCATTCAAGTCAGAGCACATTAAACTGGTAGAGTGGTGTCCAGTGGTATTTCGGGTTCTCTGATAAAGCAGTAATGTCATTTTGAACTTTGCCATTCATCACCTAGAGACACCACTTTGTAGTAATAATAATAATAAATGCATTTTAAAGTCTAAGTTCCATGCCTTGGGCACGTTCACCAACTTTACAGCTTTCACCCCTGATCATCGGGCTACTTGTCTCTATCTATTGATCTCTCTAAGGAGTCTTTCACTCTGCTTATGGCAACCCACACTAAGGTACTATGAAATTATGTCGCCCTCTCAGGTACCATTTACACCTGGGTGAAGTGAAACAATGCGGGTTAAATTGTAAACAGGAAGTTGCGATTTTTATTGAAATAAACAAAATGTAATACATCTCTGAAAATGGTATGAAAAACAAATTTCTTGCAGTAGCCCAATTTCCTACTACTACCCATCTGCATATTACCCCATGTCTGCAAAAAATAAATAAATAAATAATGAATTGAGTTTATTGACACTCGACAAACGCTAGATCTTCGTCTGCTGCATTGTTTTAAGATTGACAATTGTTTTGATCATGTAGCAAACCCTGTAGGCGGAGCAAGCGGCATTTTTTAAGAAATACCGCAATACCAGAGAATCATGTACAGTGCTGAAAAACTACTGTTTAGTACAATGTAAGACCGCCTGCTGTGGAAAAAAAAGTATCAAGAGCTCGAATACATAATTGAATAACTGTACTGAAATTGAATATACTTCATCATAACGCATATGACTGGGTTAATAGTAAACATATCAAAATCTAAAACAGCTTATGAATGAGAAAGTTTTACCACGAAATCATTTTTCGTTAAATCAATCCCTCGGACAAACGGCAAAACCCCAGTGGCAGCCATTTCGAAAAGTCCAAGGCGACGAAAGCAAAGTTAACCGAATGATTAAGGAAGTAACCGGTGCAAGTGTCAGAATAATGTAGTCATGTGGTTTGCAACCTATCACGCACACAATTAAATAAATTGGCAATAACCATTAAAAAGGCGTTATAGCGCAGAAAAAAAGAAACAACTTATATTCAAAACTCGTAATAAATAATGAATAATATAATATATTTAAAGAAAGACGTAATAATAATCAAAACCAAAAGCGTTAATATGGTGTTCAGATTGGAAGAGTAATTACGCGAGTATCCACTTTTTATAACCGAAATTAAATGCTTGATAACGCGAACAATATTATTTAAAAAAGAGAAAAAGAAGATATTTGGCGTTGAAGAAATTTTAAAACGGCTATAAAATGTTGTTGTTGTTGTCTCCACCTCAATCGGCGAAGTAAACATTATATAGACGAATAGACTATATAATAATTATTAATATACTGCAGATGTTATGTCTCAATGTGATTTGAAGAGAAGTATTTTGATAAAACAACTATATGTTCATCAAAGAAACTGTAGTTCAGTCCGAATCTTATTAATATTTCGTTTTAAAATATATAACTTATTTGTCATACACACGTGTGAATAAATCTTCGTCTCAGCAAACACTTTCAAGTGCGTGCGTTTACTTTTTCCCTAAGTATAGCTATTTTATACTAATGAATATGTTTCAAATATTCATTTTGTCTAACTGTATAGTGTTTTTTTCTGAGGGAGAAATACTCTGCGATTTTGCCATAAAGGGATTTTTTCTACGGATTATTTTTTGCGATATCTAAAAACAGGAGGAATTAATTCGGCATGCAGTTGCTTACCTTGCTAAAGCAAATGTAGATATATCTATTGAAATCCCTAATTTATATATCTTTCTACTGCTAGTTAATTTCAACGGGTTTTATTCTTACGGTTATTGTGCTTATCCTCAGAACAGCATAAATAAATTATCTGCAGAAATAACCCGCTGTACGGTATATTGCCTCCGCATCCAAAAATAGGTCAAAAGTGGGGTTAGACACCTACGCCAAAAACGGTAACAAACGCGATTTTACGGTTATTGTCCAGTTATCATCTGTCGGGCCCCACCTCCTATCGAAGCCCTTGAAAAAAAAAACACGCTTTTATATAAAACGGCAAATTAATTTGAAATCCTTTGACAGAAATTATAATGCATTTATTTATTTTCATTTGTGTGCCATTTTCGTTAATATTAGTACAATAATTCCAATCAAATGATACTGGCTAAAATAATAAGGGGTTCGAGAAATGGGAAGTTATGGATACACCAAGAGAATACACTTTATAATACGCATAATGACCTAAAACTAATTGGTATTACACAAGGGGAATTTCCTAAACAGACTAAAAACACCAAACAATCAAACAAGGTGCTACTTTGACCAGCCTTTTGGAATCGGCAACGAACGATCGAAGGGAACCTCGGTCAAAATTCAATTAGTGATCCATATGTGGATTTTCCTCATCATGTACAGCGCTTGACACACCTGAACCAATGAAAACAAGCATATCTACTAGCATATTTACTGCATCAAATAAAAAGACATGAATGGGTATAATATGGCGTTATTTTCAAAAGCAGTTGATATTTAACACAAATAATTAGAAATCTGAAAACTCACCATTCGATTTGCTGCTTTTTTTGCTGGACAAATATGGATGTTTAACCCGGAAATCTACATATTCTTTTTTTTGAAAAACATTTTGGTGATGAATATCAGGTTGGTCCCCGTGATTATATTTCCACCTTCGTGTAACAAAGAGCTTACCAACTTCATTTTTATATTTATTTTATTTATCTTATTTTATTTTTACCGGTAATATTGAACTTCCGTAGAATGTTGGCTAATCTCTCTTGGATCCAGAGGAGGACCCCCTGCTGGGATTTGGCTATTCATGTATTATATCAGGAGTAAAGAAAAAAAGAATACCTTCCTCTCTTCCACGTACGACAATTTTCATAGATCATTGACTCGACCCCCCCACACACACACACACACAAACACACACATACGTACGTTGAATGGTATTGTAACTCTCATAGTTGGTCAATATCCAATCGGACCTCCTGAGATAAATGATTGGATCTGCGTATGGTCTGTTTTGAAGTGGGAATCATCAGAATTTTCCAGCTGTAAGTTTGTAGTTTGTAGACGGTTCGAGCATCTCTCCTTATAACAGTGAAACATAAATAAAAAATGTATGTTGTTTACTATAAGATAGCTTACACGATGAACACTTTGCCAAATTTGGATAAAGATACTGAAATGTAACTTTTTGCAAATATTTATTTATTTGCATTTAGCAAATATACTTTTATTCATGTTTTAACACAAGAATCTTAAAATTAATGTTTCCTTAAAAAAAAATCAATGGTAACACGATCGAGCCGCTGTTCAAGACTTTACTCGTCAATTTGATCAAATATTCACTGCATATCGCTGATTAGAACTGATCGTGTACATATATCTTTTTACTTAATATATCGTAGATGATACATCCTATATATGATGAACACGATGTATCACGCCTGGTTAACAACATTGAAAATCATGCTTGCGGTAAAATAATAATTATAATAATAATAAGGATGGCATCCCTATCATAACTCCATAATGTATGTATAATTCTTCATTTTATATTTGATTTCGATAATCATTATTTCAATTGCCATTTTTTTATTATTATTTTTTAATTTTTTTTTTTTTTTTTATGAAGAAGTCGCTTCCTAAGCGTGAATGTCAACTGAAACCGTAACATAAACCAAATTGTTTTCATTTTAAGAAAGAGTTGCATCTGATTGGTGATTCGAAACTCTAATACAAAGCGGCAAAAACGATATTTGAAAGGTAACACATTTCCGATTTAGATCTTAATAATATTCATAACTTGAAAGAAAAGTATGCTGACATGTAATTAAAGCAATGTGACTGATATGGAATGTCATAATTTGAAATATCACTGCAGAAACTTGTAAAACAATATGTATGGCTATCCAATGAGACTAGTAAACGCGTTGAAAGTCATTTTAACAACAGCATGTCTCGTGTGTGAATTGCCACATAATTTGATCATTTTATTTTGAAAATCGCCTTATTTTTTTCAAACCTATGAATGAATTCACTTAATATAAGTATTTCTTTCGAAAACCCTGATGTTTAAATCTCTATGACGTCACATATCGTGTTCAAACATGTTCAAATTCAGAATTTACGTTAAAAATACAGTCGAATTACCCGAGCCATCAGATATACATTGACTGATACAAACTTCTATCAGTATAACTCCATGTCTTTTATACTGATTAACTTCCATCGTGTAGAGGTATATCTTAAATCCACACATTTTTAGCAATGATTTAAATCAATTAAATTCTGATAGTAACATCATTTTAACATCAGTTGAAATTTTGTATACGATATGCAGGTTCAATAAAGAATTCAGATCAGACCAGTCATCAAAAAAAAAAAGATAACTAACCAAAACAAAAAAAAAACAAAATTAAAGCCTAGCAATATTAATTATAAAGATATAGATGTTAACATCCCTGAAATGCATTTAAATCTACAAGTTGAGGATTCACTGGCATGTGCTAATTTCATAAAAATAATGCTGTTCAACGTTACAAAAAAGCAAAATTATTTTGTATCAATTGTATTTGAAAACTTTATACTTGAGAAGCCTTTCCTCATATATAATATCAAACAAAATGACTAATTGCATTTATTTTCTTTCCAGAATTTGACTGTGATAGAACCATGGATGACTATGTCAAGATAGAAAAGATTGGTGAAGGTAACTTACTTAGCCATTTAAACTCTCAGTTGTCCAAATAAAGGGGGAGGAGGAAGCTAAAAGAACCTATTTCGTCTAACTTTATACATGTATTTTTATGCCCCCGCATCAAAAGATTTGGGGTTGGGGGCATATTTTTTTTGGTCTGTCTGTTTGTCACAAAACTTTATCCATGACCATAACATGGAAGTTATTCCACCTCAGGGTGTTCAGTAGACTCTGAGCTTCTAGGGTCAATGACTCTTCAGCCAAAATTTTCAAGGGTCAAATTCATATTTTGAAGAGTCAAGTCCAAATGTCACGGGTAAACTTATGTAAGAAGTTGTTATGCATTATTACCCACATCACCCAAGAGGGCCGAGATATTTAGATTCTCTTTTATTTGAAAATTATTAATGCATATGGTTTTGTATTTGCTGCAATAAAAATAAAGCAAATTGTTTTCTAAAAAATAAAGCAGACTCCTTGCATGCCTTTTTTTTTAAAAATAACATTAATATATCAAGCAGGACAAAACACATATTTTCTTTCTTTTTGATAACTTTTTATTTATTTTATTTAGATCTATTTAAGTTTTTAAATGGATATTCAGTCATTTTGTGGCGTCCATCAAATGACATGTGATTTTTTTTCCTATGAAAATATTCAATCATGCTATTACCGTTGATTCAAAACATTTTTCATGAATTTAGAAAATTCATTTTGTGGCGTCCATCAAATGATGTGATTTTTTTCTATGAAAATATTTGATCGTGCTTTTACCGTTGATTCAAAACGTTTTTCATGAATTTAGAAAATTCCAAAATGCGAACGTTTGAAGACATGATAAATTAAGAGACAGTAAAAATACCCATATGAACGCCAATTTCTGATTTTCTTGTGTTTTAAAATTAATGTTGCAGAGGAATGGAAAGTAAATAAATTGATTAATTTCTTTGTTAACTCTCAACTTTTCGAATCCGACAAGTCTTTTTCTCATTTATTTTACTTATGCTCATTTGGGTCCCATTCATGACCTGTTCTTAAATCTTACTGATTAAAAAATTTGTTATCTCACGGTCATAGATTTCTTTCCAAGATTAATGGCGGAATTACTAATTCAATTAGTAATTTACTAACTTGATTATTGATAGAATTTGTGCACAATCACCAAGTTTGTCGCATAGTGACAGGTGGAGGCTGTTATGCGAATCGAGCACTCAATAGGCTGAAAAAAAATGGAATCTAACAATCAACTGCACGCGACTGAAACAGCCAGGTTCCCGACTTTCTGTGATAGCTACAGGGCTACAGATAAGGTTTGAGGTCAATTGGGTATTTACTCATCAATTTTTCAAGGAATTGGGTTTTCACAATTTTTTATTAAGTAATGAAAATATGGTTACTCCATCAAAATTAAAAAAACAGTACATGTTCTTACTGGTAATGTATATACGTCTGCTATTCTTGTATGCAACAATGTCAATTGAACAATTATCATAATAAAAAAATAAATAAAAACAAAAAAATATTCAATCATATTTGATCTTCCTGATCCAAAGATTTAGCACTTTTAACTATTGAATTTAAGCAAATTATTTACTGGTTAACATGGAATTGGATGCTATCGACTCTATCTCAACTTCTAGATAGTCAATTATTGCGAGACAAATGACTGACATTTGGTTTGCAGTGCTAGGTAACTACTCAGTGTTTTTTTTAAACGTTTACCCGTTTCATCCTGCCTTGTGTAACCATATTTGAAGCAATCGAATAGAAAAGCGTCAGATGAACAAATAAGACAGACTGGATTTATGTTTTACTTGAATGAAACCCAAAGTAGGAAATTACCGGAAATCGTTTGAAGTCTATTTTGCGGATTTGCAAGTAACCAGTCAAACATATACGAGTATTTGTAAACATCACTCAGTTTCAAAATGTTGCGTACCAGTACGCTTTAATATTTTGGATATTTGAGTAATCAAATTTTTAATTACTTTTTGATACGCAAGAATTTTAAAATAATTGGGTTTTTATCTATTTTATTTGCGTAATTACGCAAATACGCACCTTATCTGTACCTGATCAGGCATATCGGCAAAATCAAAAGCATGTTGCATACGTAGGTCGTGTGTTATTGGCGTTATGTGTGGTGTTTGACAGGCGACAGTATCACAACACACAACCCGTAATGCCTTGGGTCAAACTGACTCTTCAGACTTTATTTTTGCAGGTCAAATACGGATATTTCTTGGTTTACATGGGTCAAAATCCAGGAGCTTAGGTCAAACGAACACCATGCACCTAAGTAGAGTTTCAGAATCGTCTAAAAATAATAATCGATGATCAAAAATAATCGGCCTCCACACTTCACAGATGCATGCACTTTGATGAGCTCTACCTGCCAGGTGACCTTGACCCCTAAGGTCTAAGGCCCCCCTCCCCCAGTTCATTTGAATGTAGCGCTTGTTAATTTTGAGTGTAAAACTGTTTCATTTTGTGGCACTACTCCAACTTACAAAAACAAAACCACTTACCTCTTTTTACCTCTATTTCTAACACAGGAACATATGGTGTAGTTTACAAAGGCAAGAACAAAAAAACAAACAAGATAGTTGCCCTAAAGAAGATAAGACTTGAGAGCGAGGATGAAGGTGTACCTTCCACAGCTATCAGGGAGATCTCACTCCTTAAAGAATTACAACACCCCAACATTGTAGGGTAAGTACAGCAATGATTTCCCCTGAGTGGAAATAAGTAAGATGCACTAATCAGTGACATGACAATGTGGATATGAATTTAAATTAAATGTACTTGAAACATAAGTCCTTCCAAATTAAACAAGGTTCAACTTTGTTTTTCATGTTTGTTAAAATTTATTTATTTTACGTCATTTGGGGACCAAGTTCTTTCAACTTATACCAATCTCTCTCAATGGTTCCTGGTTGGACCAGTACTTTGTGCCTGAGAAGTTAAAGATAATGCAAAATCCTTGCCCTTAACAAGGTTTGAACCAAGAACCATCAGATCCACATTTGGATATGATACCACAGGACCACGACACCCTTTGTTTTTATCTTGCCAGGACAAAGTCCTGGGAGAGCTATTTAGATTGTTGTTTGGCGGAGGGGCAGTGTCAAACTTCAGTTTCTGCACAATAACTCCTGTATGGGTTCACAAATTCAAATACAAGTTTAATTTTGGGTAAAATCTATATGATATTTTCAACACACTTATGGCCCCTTTTCAACATGAAATTTGCCAAAAAAAACTTGTCTGCACATTAATTCTCAAATGGGTTGACAGATTTCAATAATTTTTGGTACACATGTTAATCAAAAAAGAAAATGAAAGTCAAGTTTGATATTGGGCAAAATCCACTGGACCCTTTTCAACTTAGAATTTGCAAAACAAAATAAAAAAAATACCTTGTCTGGGCAAAAGTTCCAAAACGGGTTTACATATGTTTGAATAGTGTTTGGTACGTATGTGTTTATCCCAATTCATTGAAGATCAAGTTCTATTTTGGGAAAAATCAGTAAATTTTCAGCACAGTTATTGACCATTTTTAACTTAGATTTTGTAATGCATGATAATTCCCAAACTGGTTTACAGATTGAAATATTTTTACAGATTGAAATATTTTTTAAGGTCATGTTTGATTCTGGGAAAAATTCATAAATGTTTGACACAGTTATGGCCCCTTTTCGACTAAAATAAAAATAAAGAAGTAACCTGAAGATATATAAAAACCAGAATGATGAATAAGGTTTGGTGAAACAACTAGGATTCCTATTGATGTAAGGGTATTCATCTACATCTTATGAACTTTCTAGACTGAGAATTAATTCCTTAGGCCAAAAAAAAAGTTCCGTTTCTGGTCTCCCGACTGACCCTCTTCTTTTAACGACCGACCTTTAAGTTATTTTTATCTTTCCGCCTTTAAAAAATATTTCCCTTTTTTTACCTTTTATTTCATGTAAAAATAAATAAAATAAATCCCTACTGACCCTCTTTCTTAATTTGCTGGAGACCAGAAACAGAACTGTGTTGTTGTTTTTCGGCCTTATTGAAGAAGGTCCCTTGTAAATAAATGCAAATTGCAAATTATTAGTGGTCGTTTATAATAAGAAAAATGAAGGAAAAGTGAAAGTCAATGAGCATTCATTCAGGATGAGTAAGTTTAAAAAAACAAACAAACAAAAAACAGCTGTTATATTTTTTGCCCTCTGTGACTAACATAAAGACTGTGTTTCCAGGTTGGATGATGTGCTTATGCAGGAAAACAAGCTGTACTTGGTGTTTGAGTTCCTGTCCATGGACCTGAAGCGCTACATGGACACAATTCCAACTGGTCAATACATGGACAAGATGCTTGTCAAGGTACTGCTTGTCAAGTTGACCAAAGATCCATCTATTTAATCTTTTTAGCTTAAATTAGCTATGGTTACTTTATTTTATATGCAGTATATAGACAAAATTGGAGATACATCAGTCAGACTGTACTGGAAAGTGTCATTTTTGCAGTGTGTAATTGCCAATTTTATACAAACTTTAAAATTCATTTAAATTCATAGGTTTTATACTTGCATAGTTTAAAATAAGTAAATGAATAAAATGATTGAAGAAAATATCAGATGAATCCATTTTGTTTCAGAGTTACACGTATCAGATTACTCAGGGTATTTTGTTCTGCCATCAACGCAGAGTGCTACACAGAGATCTCAAACCACAGAACCTGTTGATAGATAACAATGGTGTCATCAAACTGGCCGACTTTGGTCTGGCCAGGGCCTTCGGCATCCCTGTCCGGGTCTACACCCATGAGGTAAGTTTAAAAACAAAGAGAAGAATTTTTCAATCTGTGGTATATTCTTGTTGATTGAAATTGACATGTGCGTATATCAGGACATGTACATCCAGTTTGAAAGGGTTATCTCATGTCAGAGCTAGCACTGCCTGTCAATAAAATCAAAGAAGGTTGAGAGTTAAAAATGAGTGGAAACAGAACAAAGCCCAGCCTTTTTAAGCCTAGCTGGGGCACTAGAACATGCAGTCATTTTGATTTCTGAGGTATTTTTCAAACGCTAAAAGTTCAGTTGTGAACAGATATGTGATTTTCATTCCATATAAGTAACTTTACAGTTCTTAGAAATTGTGTGGCTTTAATGGAAATGAAAAAGTATTTGTTTTGAATACTATAAAGGCTGTTAGTTTTTCCAAAGGTAAACAAAGAATAGGTTGCTTTAATTTTAGCAGGTTCTGGTCGCCAAGTGATAGAGCATTTGTCTCAATCTTGTGATGAGGTCCTAGATTTAATCCATAGTAGTGACAAATCAGTTGACAAAATCTGCTATATAGTCTGTAATGGTGAGGTTTGAAGTCCTGTTGACAAAATATTACAAATAGGTATGGCATTGATTTGCATGGCACAAAATTGCATTAAGATAGCACTGTTTCTTTTTCAAGAAAAACCCTTAGCACTGTCTCAGTTTTCAGATTAAAAAAAAACAAAAAAAAAACTTTCAAATTACTGAAATAATGTCTACTGGTTGTTAACGATAAATCAGTGAGAATTTATTCCAGTTCATTCAAGATTTTCTGACTGTTTTGTAAAAAGACAAACAAAAGAAAGTATCAAATACTGTAGTGTAAGGAATTAGAATTTTCAGTCTAGGACATGAGAACTCAAGTTTCCTGTTTAATTATGGAGTTAAGCTGAATAAGATAATGGATATCTTCTTAGACCTATTTAGATGAAATTATCTTCACTTCAGATCTGCTTATTTGTCTTGAATTATAGAAGACTGAAAAATTAGTTTCATTTGCATATAGCAGTGTTTTTTTGTTTTTTGTTTTTTCACTTTGTGGGGAAAGGGGTCCGGGCCCATAGGAGGAGGGGAAAAATAGCACGAACGACCTAAAAGGGAAATTTTTCTACTTTGTATAATATAAGCATTTTATTGTGATGTATTATTGCCTAAGAGAATAATAAGAACAATGATATAACATGTCTGAACAGTTTAATTAAGAATATAACATTTAAACTATAACAGTGAGTCCCTATACACAATATAATATGTAGGAGGGAAAATGAAAAAAAGGGGGGAAAAATATATATTCCAGGCAGGGGGGAATGCCGCCTATATTCTCCATATATTTTGACTAAAAAAAAAACACTGTATAGATTAATCTAACTAACCCTATGCCTTGTCCAGGTTGTGACACTGTGGTACAGAGCCCCAGAAATCCTGCTTGGATCCCAGAGATATTCCACCCCAGTGGACATGTGGAGTATTGGATGTATATACGCTGAAATGGTCACCAAACGACCACTCTTCCATGGCGACTCGGAAATTGATCAGCTTTTCAGAATTTTCAGGTTCTTATCAAATTTGTTTTATAGTTGTTTTGTTATGAAATTACCTATTTGTTTATTAGTGTTCCCTCTTTTTTTTTTTCTCTTTTTTTTCAATTTTTTCTTCTTTGAGATGTAGTAATTTTAATAAAAGGTTAATCTATTACGGAACATATCTATCCAGGAAGTTAAAAGAATTGATAAGATATAAACTAAGTTTCATTCCTTCCTCAGTGATTTCTGAAACATTTTATTATGAATTCTGAATTCTTTAAGATCATTCAGTTCTTCTTTGTAAGAGTTAGACATTTAAAGTATTCAATTGAATACACACAGTGCACTTAACAATTGTGATGCTAGTCCAGTAGGTTCAACATGTGAAAAATAAATTGTCTTTCATCCAGGACACTGACAACACCTACTGAAGAGACATGGCCTGGAGTAACCAACTTGCCTGATTACAAACCCACCTTCCCAAACTGGAAGACCAATCAACTACAGGGTGCTGTCAAACAGTTGGATGCCACTGGTCTGGACCTTCTACAGGTAAGGGTTGAGGGAGTGGAGCGAGAAATCCTGTATAGTCTTGTATTGTGTGGAGTATAGATAACGGTTTATATGGGCTGTCAAAGTGGGGATGGGGCTTAAAGGTAAAGGGAGAGGAAAGGTTCTTGAATTAAGCATGGTAAGGGTAAATTTAGGAGTGTTAAGGCCTGTTAAGTTCATGAGAATATGTTGAAGTTAAGAACAGTGATCATGATTTGAGGATTTCAAAATGATCCTTAATCATGATTAATCTGGGTCACATGTTGCTAAAAATATATTGGTGTGATTTTAAGCTAATGGTTGTATTACGAGTTTATCCTCGAGATCACACTTAAATAAATTTACAGGGCCATGTCTGAATATAAATTTCTTTTTAATATATATTTTTTTTTTTTTATGGAAATTCTTATCTCATTTAGTTTAAACTTGCAACAAGAGACAATGAATTGTGAAGTCAATTTACATTGAACTACATATAAAAGATCTATTTCTGATTTAAGGTGAAATTTGTTGAAACAATTTAATTTCAATCTTTTTAACAAAATTCAGTACAACCTGTGAGCAAAGGTCACTAGTGGGAAACTGAAAACTGGCGTTTATCTTGAGGTGGCTGTTATTTAGAGGTTGAATGCTCAATAAAGTCAATGCTGGATACCCAGTCAGTAGTCTTTATTCACAGGGTGACTGCTAATACAGGTTTGACTATACATCTTAACCCTTTCCCTCATATAGACTCATTTTGATGAACTCAGTAGGTACCACATAAAGCCTGATCTGCAGAAAACCACAGTTAAACCTTACCAAATTTAATTACAAAACCTCATTTCCAGACCATTGAGGAGCAGCAAACAGCATGTTTGCATAGGTCTTTTCATGGATTCCTTTATGAAGGAAAGGGTTAAAGACTTTTCTCCCAGTATACAGGGAAGTAACTACTTTTTTTAAAGTTACATATAATCTGGCATGTTTGCATTTCAGCAAATGTTGATCTATGACCCTGCCCTCCGCCTCACAGCAAAAGCAGCCCTGGACCATCCTTACTTCGCTGACCTGGACAAGACTGTATTGCCTGCCCAGTCCTAACACCGGTACCATGTCACCATGGAAACCAATTCAACTCCATGTCTCCAATCTCACCAATTATAAACAGGCAGCATAATAAAAACTTGATGTTCCTGTCGCAAAGTGCATCTCTCATGAACAGTGATGTTTCCGTCTCAGAGCTGACATGGTGGTACAAGGATGTCAGGGATGGAGAGACAGCCCGTTATATAATGGAGAATGGTCCCAGCCAACCACCAATCATGTGTTCCATTTGTCTTGACATGTCATCCACATGGTTAGAATCGTATCTCATTTGTGTAAATTTCTCAGTAAATTATGTTAAGTTTTAATGGTGAATGTTCTGATTTAGACATGACTGTGACATTTTTGGGTATTGAATGAATGAAAAATGATGATTTCTTTTTTTTTCTTTTTTTCAGATGAATACTAAAATGTTTTATCCTCCCCTGTCCATATTCCTCTTTCTCTGTCCCTTTTGCTTAGTCTCTTTCTTTTCTCCTCTCTCTCTCTCTCTAATGTCATTTTCTTTCTGTTTTTGCTCATTTGTTTATCATATAACCTCATTCTAAGTACTGCTTTGAAGATTAGATTGCTATTATGTGTACAGTAGAACATAATATCCAAATCATTTTAGGGAGTTTGTGCAGATAAAGAATGGAAATACAAAAAAAAATAAAAAAAATGACAAGAATAAACATAGAAAAAAAAAGGGAAAAAAATAATCAGATTCAAATATGATATATTGACCTTTGGAGATATTCCTTTTCTTAATTCGAGGGGTGAGAGTAAAACTAGGCTAAGTACATATATTTATATAAGCACTTAGCCTAGTTTTGCTCTTGCCTTTTGTTATGTTTTCTTCTATTCATTTCTGTAGAGAGAAGGAAAAAAATGTTTTATTTAATAAGCTTTAGTCGCTTTATGTTCTCTTGTATGTCTGTGTAAATGAATAAATGATTTGGTAATAAAACCTGACACAAAAGCGAAATTTCCTTGTTTTTGTTGTTTCACAGATCAAATACCTTACTTTGTACCTCTTACTTAAAGATGTGTTTTGACACCTTGGGAAACAGAGCAAACTCTCCTTTGTTTGCTTAAACATTATGTTTAAATTCTACACCATCAGCACAGCAAACACAATTTTTGTGTCACCTGCTGTAAGGGGACACAGGGATCACTTTTCCATCATCTGTCTGTCATACTTTTTCTGTCATGCTTCAACAGGTGATACGTGTGTTCCAAAGAACACTCTTGTTATTTCATAAACCATTAATTTTAAATTCAGTAAATTAATGTTAATCAAGTTATACATTTGGACATTGGTATTCTTGAGGTATAGTGTTAATCTTGCTTGAGCATTCACTTCATAAAGTGTTATATACCCAGATCGTAACATGATGGTCTAATTGCCTCTGATCATCATCCATGACATTATAGTACTGGTATATCTTGCTTGGTGCTCAGGTGCAGTGTCAGAATAATGTGATGGGTGCCCTATCTTTCTGTAGTATACCACATTGAGGCAGCACTGTATTTCATGGAAATAAATTCCACAAAGAAATTGAAGACTGTCCTTATATACCCGGATATAAATTATATGGGGGCTTTATTGGAGTCATGTTGGTCTGTTCGTCTGTAGACGAGATTTGTTTGCCCAATTTCCTGGCTCGGATTCGATAAAACTTTACATAAGTACCAAGCCTAGTTGCGCATATATCATGATTTTGAATGAGTTCTGGCCCTTTGTTATATTTTTCAAGACTGTCTAACAAGGTAACTGTGACAAAGTGGTATCTGGGGGTATTCATCATCTTCAATGATAATTCTTGTGAAGTAGACCAGAGAGAAACTTTTAACACAATTCAGAGCATATGCCACTGACTCAACATTTTGTAGTAATAAAGATTTGTGGTTGGACCTTGGCAATTATGATATAAAGGTAGCTCCAGGCCTGATGGCAGGAAAATGAGGCTTAATGTATGCACTCTCATGTTAACAATTTCCAAATTGCAGACATTTTCTCCATGGAAATAATACCAATATAAGACTCATTTTTCTTTCATTATTTTATGTGAGACTTATTTAATAGAAAGAAAGGAAACATTGTAATTAAATCAAATATGCAGAAAGATTTTCCTGTTTTAAATGAAAATGATAACCTATTCTTACATCAAAGTATAGTTCTCTTTGTCCTAGAAGCTTGAACAAATTCACCTCTCCAGTGTTTAGAGGTGAAAACTTAATGCCCGCTGACTAGGTCATTTGTTCAAACAGTAACAAACTTTTCTGTAAACCAGGTCAACCATTAATTATCTTCCTAGTGTAGCTAGATAAAATCCTGAACTCGCAGAAATGGGTTTGAATTAGGTGCACATGCAAGTTGCTGTAAAGCATGCTGCATTTTAGGAAGTCTTAATATTTTATATTATTCTTGGTAGACCTTCCATCATTATTTCTTTTTATATGTTTTTTTCCAACAGTTCAACTTAGAAGGAAGAAAAAAGTTAATTCGGACTAAAAAAACAAGAGGGCCCAGATGGCCCTAAAGACGCTCACCTGAAAAAATTGCCTTCATTGCCTGTACAAGTTACTAAATTATAGCATAGTTGTACTGTCAGAATACATAATCTGACATCATTTCAGTTCAATGAACAAAACAGTGCCTGTGGTTAAAATTTGAAGTCATACTTGACTGAGAGATAGTATGGCTTTAACACACAAATTTAAACATTAAAAGGGACATAACTCCTGAACTGTGGCCTTTAGTGTGTAAACAAGATTTTTCTAAGATTTGACCTACTTTTCGGTCCGGCCCGGCCCATTTTCGAACTGTTTCGAGATATCAAGACAAACATTCTGACCAAGTTTGAGGAAGATTGGATCAAAATTGTGGCCTCTAATGTGTAATCAAGATTTTTCTAAGATTTGACCTACTGACCTACTTTTGGATCCAACCTGACCCATTTTCGAAAGGGTTCAAGATATCATTAAGACAAACATTCTGACCAAGTTTGAGGAAGATTGGATCAAAATTGTGGCCTTTAGTGTGTAAACAAGATTTTTCTAAGATTTGACCTACTGACCTACTTTTTGATCCAACCTGACCCATTTTCGATAGGGTTCAAGATATCATCAAGACAAACATTCTGACCAAGTTTGAGGAAGATTGGATCAAAATTGTGGCCTCTAGTGTGTAAACATCAAAATTGTTGACGGACGACGGACAATCAAGTATCCCAAAAGCTCACCCTGAGCTATGCTCAGGTGAGCTAAAAAGTTAATCCGGACTAAGTTTATTGGATAGCTTATAAGTCAATTTGAATACATCTGTGAACACTATAAAGGTAATTAACACCTAATTTTAGTTCTCAGTAGTGATTGGGTACACAGCTAGTCACTTTTATGGGGGAAAATGGAACTAATCCCACTGATTAAAGCGTCCATTTCGTAACCGTGGTGGAGGAATGTTCGTTCCCTGGCTGTGATATAACAAAAATTGGAGAATAATGATACTTACGCTGCTCCTTTGCTTGGCACCCACAGGATCTCTTTAATATTACTGTATGTATATACAGAGACCCTGGTAGTCAATATTACATGATAGTTCCAGGACTGGTTGTTCGGATGACAGGATATTGTGATTGGGTGTGGTAGTTTGCCAGTCTCTTTACTCTGTCTTTTGTTACAACTTCCTGAAACGCTGTCCGTGTGACATTTAACCCAGCAAACAATTATATACATGGAATTGATGTAGAACAAATATTGATTTTGGTGGAATATTATTTTCAATTCATCAAATTAACATTTTTTACGAGAGCACAGTCCCATAAAAAAACAATGTAAATTGTAAAAATGATTATATTTACTGTTTCAGACTGAATATTACCATTTTTAATTCACTGATATTTCCCTATAATCTACCGGAACCGTTGAGTTGACTCTTTCGATACTGAACGGCATGGTAAATACATTGTATATGTTGGGGGAGGTGGAGCAGCAGAGCTATTAGATTGCCTACTGACAATGTCTATCATTATAGTGCCATGTCTTGTGGTCTCAGTGACACGCCATTACCCTATCACCGAACTAACCTGTACATGTTTTACGTTTTCAAGTATCCAGTTAAGTTCCTCCCCGGCAACTTAAAAACGTTTTCACATTCCCCTCTCCGGGAACAAATAAAGCCTCACCTCACCTTTTTTGTTTCTTTGTCGAAGCAAGTATTCAAAATGTCCACGTCGGGAGTCTAAAACGTGAAGTCAAGATTTAATACACACGGATTATTTCTTGTCGCATGCACAACATTTCATTCTTGAGTACTTTCATATAAATAACAGTGATACCCATAAAATAAAAGTTGAAACACACACACACTAAATGTCAGTTAAAATGACTGATTAGAATTTATTGAGTGTAGTAAAGTACTAATGCCTTTTTATCTTTTAAGGCGTAGCCAGCTATTCCGACCCAGTGTTACCAGTGACGGCTTTGGGGAAGGGTGTTTGTCAAGTTTCCGGACCTACAAAAAAAAACAATTCATGCGAGAAATGATGTTTTTGGATGCATGGAAAAGCCCCGCCATAACCGAAAATAACGCTATGATGCGTAATAAAAAAGTTACTTGTTTCAACTAACCCGACCGACCCCTTTTTTTGTACCGACCCGAAAGCTTTTTTCGTAGCATTCGGGTTATTACGGTTGCAGAACGCTTTTTTTTTCACCAATTTCTCTAAAATAAATTAATGAAAAAAAATTAAACAAGGTAAAAATAGAAAAAAAATAGAAAAAAAGTTAAGCCGACCTACCGACCCCGCTTTTTTTTTTGAGATGTTAGTGTTAGTGGAAATAACTTATTTTTTTTTCGACTTATCTTTTTTTAAGATCTTGTTTTCTGATAATTATTGTTTGATAGTAATTACTTATTCGAACAATTATTCATGTCATTGAGACAGGATGGGCCTCCGGAACTGCTTACTTCAGTACTGTCACAAGTTCAGCTCCTTGCCGCTATATGGGTTCTAGTACCGTCATTTGAAATTCGTAGAGTTAACTTGCGTAAGGGCGGTGGTTCCTGCTCACTCGATAACTTCCTCAACGTTGTTATAGTAACTAAAATACTGGGACAATTAACTCGAAAACAAAATATGACGAACTATATTTATGCGTACTTTCGCTGTTAAACAAATAATCTGACCGTGATAACACATACTTTAGAGAATTAAAATCATAATGAATTGGAAAAAAAGAACATGTCAAAACAGAAGTTTCTTTCGAATCCGTAGGGATGATTTGCCCAGTGGAGCTATCTGGGATCTGCCAAAAGGGATACAAAATGACAGAGATACGTTAGATACGACCGTCGAGTACGACGCTGTCCCAATTCTCTCTCTCTCTTTCTCAAAGAAGAAAGAAGAAAAAAGATGCTGACACTCTTGTATGCTTGTAGTCAATAAAATCGTCATATTATTCAGTTTAACTAACATTTGCATTTTATTAAAACAACAAAACACAAAGCATCCAAAACCATTAGTCTATGAATAAATAAATGCATTTCCTGCATGGGTAACGGAAGCTTTATATTTTGCGTTTACCATCTGCTGTCTAAAGAAATTAATAGTCAAGATTTGGCATAGGTATGGTGGCATATTTCTGCCAGCCACTTATCCACTTAGCTATGTCGAAACTTTTCTGAAAAATTGTCACATAGTCAGTTAGTATCTGGGAAGTAGAAAACTTTCGTGTTATCCTCTTAGGTATCTTAAAAGAACAAAACTGCCTGTTAGTGCCCACTACTGCCAGCCATATATTCACTTAAGATAACTGGATATCTCACATTTTTTCAAGTTAGTCAGTTAAATTATGTGGATAACAAGCATTTTTTCACATAATTATCTGGAAAAGGGCATGATATCCAGTTAAAATAAGTGAATATGTGACTGGCAGTAGTGGGCATAACAGACAGTTTAGTCCTGTTAAGATACCTAAGTAGATAACTTGAAAATTTGCTACTTGCCAGATACTACCTGGATATGTGACAATTTTTCAGAAAAGTTTCAACATAGCTAAGTGGATAAGTGGCTGGCAGAAATATGCCACAATAGTACATAGGCTATCCCAACTTCAACTTATAGTTACTATATATCGCTAATGTCTATTGTCATTAACTCTGCTGAGCAAGGGATTTTATCTGGTCATTTCGTCTTCCCTGATCTATAGCAAAACACCACCATCAAAAGGAGGAGTATCCACCGTAGAGGGATCTCATAAAGATCTTTTGTTTGTATTGTGTAGAGGACGGGCCTCGTGCTTTTGCGCAGCTATTTCGGTCATGATTTCTGATCGGTCCGTGCCATGCGTATAAAAGCAGACGGTTTTTCAAAAAGAAGAGCGGGAGTTTCCAAAGCACGTTAACATTTTGATATCACGTGCAAATTAAAATCAGTGAAACAAAAATGGCGGCACTAGAAGTGGCGAAACCCAAAACGGCCAGACCTAAAGCAACTCATCCTTCATTTCTTGAAATGGCAAAAGATGCGATAATCTCGCTGGATGAAAAGAAAGGATCTTCAGTGACTGCAATTGTGACTTTTATCGCTGGGAAGCACAGTTTAGAGTCGGACTTTGTACGCATCCATTTGAAGCCCGCCCTAGCAAAGGGACTCGACAGTGGCACTTTTGTGCGCCCTAAAAACTCGGATGCAAAGGGATTTACAGGTCGTTTTAGAGTTGATAAGGTTAAATTAGCATCAGAAGCAAAAGCTAAGGAAAAGAAGAAAAAAGAAGCCGAGAAGAAGGAAAAACAGGCTGCGAAGAAGGTCGCGGTAAAGTCCCCCAAGAAAAAGGTGACCAAGAAGTCTCCAGCATCACAGAAAACTACCAAGACAGCAGCAGAAAAGGCTAAAGCAAAAGCAAAAACAACGAAAGCAAAGACGAAAGAAACTGCTACAAAGTCTAAGCCAAAAGCAGCCAAGGTAACACACTTCGCATTTTCAAATCTGTATTTTTAGCTCAGACACTTAAAAGCCTGAAGTTAATGTCAGTGTGAGACATTGTGATCACCCTGCTTCAGTAATAAACAGCATCTCTGAAACTTAGGTGAACTTTATGATTCAACAATATGAATGATTCTTTGACTCAATATTGCTAGAATGAGCATGATCTAGTCCAAGAAGTTTGGACATAAACTTTAGATTTGGAAATAACTTACAATGTAATTGGGTCAAATGCTAAGGATTATGGAATATAAACCGTCAGAATAATTGTCCTGAAAAGTAGAAAAATGCATAATTATGTGGATTATCTTTATGAATGACAAAAACATGATCCATGTAGATTACTGTCTGTAATGGTAAAAGCCAAACATTTTTATTTTAAAACTTGAAACTATGAAACCAGTTGTCTGACAGAATTTGATTTCATTCCAACATAGTGTGGACAGGATTGTCGCTTGGTCACTTCAATGCCAATTAGGTGAAAATGTGCTCATCAGGTGAAATGTGACCTATGATTGAACTGTCACTTTTACAGCAGCATTTAGATTTGATAGTGCCACATGGAGACAATGTGCTTAGGTCCATTGGTTGTGTTCTATTGTATAGCAGGTTGCTTTTTGTATAAGCTTGCCTGTTTTTTAACAGGAAAGAAGTATTGTCCTCACTCTTGTGCTGTTATGACAAACTTTAACCATGGCAACAACTCCTAAACCAAGCTTTATATACTTGTTTACTATCAATACAGCTACATTCTCATCAAGGGCCATAACTCATAGGTCCCATTGGTCCATATATATCTCCCCTTTTTGTGTCACCTGCTGTAAGCAGAGGTGACACTGAGGGATCACTTTTCCATCATGTGTCTGTCACCCTTTTTGTCACACTTCAGCAGATGACACATGTGTTAAGAGAACACTCTTGTTAAATAAAATGCAGTGAAAAGCTTTATCATTGCCTTTATATTCTAAACTATTTAACTGCCTGTCAAAAAAACTTTACATCATACAACTTCTCATCAAGGGCCAGAACTCTTTAGTCCATTTTGACCAGATTTATTTTCCCCTTTTGAATAATGAAACCAAACAGATGAGCATTGGCATCCACATGGGGCTAGGTGCATATTTTACTTCTGTTCATGCATGAACTGTCTGACTGCAAATTTTGTAACATTGAAAACTGATCCATGCAGAGACTTCTAATTTAGAAAGAATGGCCAATCCTATGCTTTATTACACATTTTGCTTTGTCATAAATCATTAGTGACTTGGTCCAATGCCTTTTCCTTAATCTATATTAAAAATTTTGTTAATGGCTATGGTCAAGATGTATCAAACTTGGTCACCATATGTATTGACACAAATCTTGACCAAGTTTTATAATTGGGCAGTCCCATATGCTCCAGAGTTATGGCACTTGAATTATTGAAAAATACAAATTTATGGTGTCTACTCTTACATTTGACAATCAAAGCGCTGAGCGCGCTGAAAGACTGCATGCGATCAAATAAGATTAAGAACATAGTAATTATTGAAATCCTTCCTGTAGTAATTGAGAAATAGCGCAAAGAATCAAAGGGTCAAACTCGGAAAAAAAAAATGTTCAATCATAGCATGTCAGAGTACAATATACACATCTGCTTGCAAGTAAAACTTCCTATGAAGTTTGATTGAAATCCACCCTGTTGCAACTGAGAAATAGCGTGGACAAAAAAAGCTCAAGAAAATCATCAATGGATCATAACTCAGAGAATGTTTTTCTCAACCGTAACAAGAGCAAAATATGCACATCTGTGCTTAACCCTTTCCCTCATATAGACTCATTTTGACGCACTCAATAGGTACCACATAAAGCCTGATCTGCAGAAAACCACAGTTAAACCTTACCAAATTTAATTACAAAATCCTCATTTCCAGACCATTGAGGAGCAGT
This sequence comes from Solen grandis, assembly GCA_021229015.1. Taxonomy (NCBI): domain Eukaryota; kingdom Metazoa; phylum Mollusca; class Bivalvia; order Adapedonta; family Solenidae; genus Solen; species Solen grandis. Next base: position 22,302 of record JAIFHC010000433.1, read on the forward strand.
GAACAGCATAAAACCTGATCAGCCTGCAAGTTACTCGCAGGCTGATCTGGTTTTATGCTGTTCGCATAGGTCTTTTCATGGTGTCCTCTATGAGGGAAAGGGTTAATAGTGAAACTTCATATGTAATATGATTGAATTCAATCCAGTACTTGTTTAGAAATAGTGCAAAGAAATTTCAAGAAAATTCATTAGAGAAAAATCACTCAACCATTACAACTACAATATGCAAATTTGTGCATGCTAGTGTAACTTCCTATAGATTTTGATCGAAATCAATCCAGTAGTATTAAAATGAGAAATAGCATGGATGAACTAGAAATGTGTCCATAGGACACAGATGCCCCCACAACTGCTTTTTTGTTGAATGATAGCATGTCAAGAACCTTCGACCAGTCTGACAAGGATTTCATACTAAAGGTTCCAGTGACCATGACCAAAATCAATAGGGTTCATCTACTGGTCAATGTCCCAACCAGGTTTCACAAGCCCAGGCCCTGCAGTTCTCCAGTTAATGATCGGACAAGAATTATATACTAATGTACACAGTGACCTTGACCTTTGATCTCAAAATCAATAGGGTTCATCTGCTGGTCATGGCCAATGTCCCTACCAGGTTTTACAAACCCAGGCCCTGCAGTTCTCCAGTTTATGATCGGACAAGGATTTCACACTAATGTACATAGTGACCTTGACCTTTGACCTAGTGACCTCAAAATCAATAGGGTTCGTCTGCTGGTCATGGCTAATGTCTCTCAGGTTTCACAAACCCAGGCCCTGCAGTTCTTGAGTTAATGGTCTGACAAGGATTTCTCACTTATGTACACAGTGACCTTGACCTTTGACCTAGTGATCTCAAAGCCAATAGGGTTCATCTTCTGGTCATGGCCAATGTCCCTACATTGATTACAAACAGAGGCCCTGTGGTTCTCCAGTTTATGATTGGACAAGGATTTCACATTAATGTACACAGTTAACTTGACCTAGTGACCTCAAAATCAATAAGATATATCTACTGGTCATGGCCAATGTCAGTACCAGGTTTCACAATCCCATGGCATGCCCTGCAGTTCTCCAGTTAATAATGGGACAAGGTTTTCACACTAATGTACACAATGACCTTGACTTTTGACCTAGTGACCTCAAAATCAATAGGATTCATCTGCTGGTCATGGCTTATGTCCCTTCCAGGTTTCACAAAACCAGGCCCTGCAGTTCTCTAGTTAATGGTCGGAAAAGTTTTGGTCGTACGTACAGACGGATGTACAGACAACAGCAATGCTATATGCTGCCCATTAATCAAGTGGGGGCATAAAAAAGCTACTGACCGACCCACACTGACTCCTTTATACCCCCTCCCCAGGAACTAAGTTTGTGAGGTGAATAAAAAGCATGCCGACCTGCCTCCTCCAGAACTTATTTTTAAATAGATCTTTTTCCTTTTCAAAATTGGTGTCCCACAAGTTAGAAAACTATCACTGACCCTCTTTACATGTAAACTGGGTATACATTGTTCCTTTAAGTAAAATAGAACAATCAAAAGAGAGTATCAGGCACACTTAAACTCCAATGTAACAAGTTTGTGAGTTGTACATAACTGTACCAATACAGAAATTAAAGACATGTATATTGAGTTTGTCACGTTTACACAAATGTTGGTTTCAAAGTGAAGTAAGGATATGCACCTGTAATGGCCTTTGCTATTGTAAGACCCAAAGTCATGGAGACAGAGAAACCCTTGAAAAACAGGACTTCTATTCCTTAAACCATAATTTGTTATAACAAATCAAGTGAGGTATGAGAGAGAGAGAGATTAATATCCATATATCTCCAATATTTATTTGTAAGATTTGAGTCATAAAATGATTCATAAGAAATCTCTATTAAAATGTAGAAATTATTATCTACTTTCAAGTTAGTGTCATGCAGCTGACTTAACATGTTTACATCCTGATCATTGTGTTTATTCATAAATCAGCCGAGACATGCATGACGCATATAACCCTTGCATGTACCCTGGATGGAGCCGAACAACAATTAAGTGGTGACCCGACAAAATTCGAACCACAAACCTGTGACCTGGATTTATGCATTCTACTACTGAACTATCTAGATCCTTTTTGATGTCACATTACAATAGTAAAGTTTTTTACAGATGTAAATTAACTGATATGTAAACAAGGTCTTGGTTGGACATCAATTGGTTAATTAGTTATTCATGTTAATTTCTAAAGATAGTAGGCAACAACAAGAGGATATCATGAATAAATCAATTCACCATTTTATCTGGCACAATTAGCTTGGCTATACCATTTTAAGCATTTCTTTGGAACTGTGTGTACTATGATATTTTAAATCAGATATAGAAATAGCCCAACCTCAGTGAACAATTGTAAAAATAAAAGAACCTTAGGCATACAAGTCAATGCAAGCAAATTTTAAGCAAATTACATTTTCATTCCATTTTTTCAGCCAAATGAACAATCACTTGCACCAGAAAAACAACATGTGTAAGAATATCTGTTGAAATCCAAATCTTGAATGCAGTTGCTCAATGTGTAATTCAAATATGGGAATAAAATGTAACAATATTTGAATTTTAATAAATAAACTACATGAAATTTGGAATAAATGTAAATGACAGAGGCCTGTGCTATGCTTTTTTGAAATGTAATTTATATATATGTGTAACTGGTGTTCAATGATTCCTATCTGAAGAGGAATTTAAAAGAAGAAATACACATAGAATCTGGACAGGTTCTAAAGCTATCATATAATTCCATTTATGGTAACAACAGCATCAGCCTTACTTGAATACAGTATAGTGACTTAACTACTAGTTTTGTAAGAGTAGTCTTAGTAAAGTGCCAAGGGCAGCATAAGCAAAAATCTTTTCAGAATTTCATAATCAATCACCCATGATTATAACCATGTGAGCAGCAGTAAAATTTTATGGGTATCTATTTCATTAAAGTCAAAGGCTGATCTTTCATTAGAAGACTGTAGAAAACTCAATCAGGGAAATTCTAGCTATTTTTTCTGAAGTGGACTTTTGTCAGATGTTAAAACCATATTACTCTGTCTCTCTGTGGTATCAGGCCATTAGATAAGTGACATGATACAATGTCCCGAGTTATCATAAATTTCCTGGTACCTTGGCTAACTGTTCCTTATATCTAGAGGACTAAATACAAGAATCAAATTTGAATATATGGTACCCAACTTTTAAGGAATAAACTTGCATACCATCCATCATTGAATTGTGATCAAAGTCTATAAAGTGATAGTGGGAATTTTTATAGTAAATGCAAGCCTTTATAGACTTAAAGCAAAAGAGCCTATTACTCCAAGTCAATTGACGCTTGCATCTGAAATGAGGTCTCCTTAAGCATTTGACAGATCATGATTATAAATTAATGATGGCTGTACTACCTTAAAGGTTAATCCACCTTTTTATAACATTTTTTAATCATCCTACAAATGCAATTACAATTGTATAGCTAAATTGTTTCTAAGTGGGAAAATGAAAACACTGCAATGAAAAAATCCTACTAATTAAAAGACCCATCAACAGTATTTCAGTAATTTTAGGGACTATATGTACATGAGTCAGATATTGTGCTGCCTCATGTAATATCACACCCAACAGACAAGCGACATTACCTGTTTACCACAACTCATCAAATTATCCTAAATCTTAAACAATGATGCTAAACCAGTTCCATTTTTAAGGACTATGGTATGTCATGGCTAGGCATGAATTGAACCTACAACACCTGGGTTAGTGGAAGAATACTTTAGGTACTTGACCAACAAGACTGACAGGATATGTCTGTAGGATTACAGTCAGTCAGCAAGAATCATATATTCCAACAGTTGTTTATTTAGGCCTGTTGAGAAACACACTGTTTAACAAGTAAGATCTCAAGCCTTCAGCAGATGCCTTCAAATACTTCAAGTAGCCAAAATTATAATGTGTTATAAGCAGTATGGTAGCTAAAAGCTGATTGAGCTCAAAACATGTTATTGCTGTGTCTCAGGTTCAATCCTGATCTATCCGCACATTTTCTACACATGGTTATATAATGTCCAAGTAGTTACCTTTGTCGCTGAAAGATCTGTGTAAGCATTCCAATAACTATTATCTGAATGTACTGGTTCTAGTCCTTGGCTAAATGTAGGGCCGTTACAGTAATAATTCTCCAGTGTATATCACACTTGGGTATATCAAGAACATAGATTATTTTTCATGAACAAATTTCAAATATGGCTTACACATGGATGTATATTATTAAACTGCCCAAAAGTAATTCTTATCAGAGAGATATTTTTGTCTTTGGTCTGGTGGTTCTTCAACCCTGTATGCTGGGGGTCTGAGTTGGGTTCAATCTGGATCATGCTGATTTTTTTACCTGGTAATATAACAGTCTGTTAGTAATCCTGATCAGTGTGAAATTTGTGTCAGTAATCCTAAAGATTAATCTGTAGAGCTCTTGCACTGTAAGCTGTAAGAGTTTGAATCCTGGTGTGGGTGCACATTCTTTTTTTCACCTACTTTTTAGTTACATTTGGTGCCAAACATGGGGCCATTTAGGTACAATTTCACATATATATCAGCCTTTGGTTTGTCAAGAACATAGCAAATTGTTCTGTCCTGTCATGAATTCAGGTAAAAATTCCAAATGTAACTGCTAAGTAAGAGATTAGTGTCAGTGGTCTGGTAGTATGACCAACCTGTTAGATTCCAAATCCTTGTCTGGCTGTTTATTTTCATACTAGATAAAATAACAGCCCATTACTAACCTTTATCAGTACGAGATTTTTATTAGCAATTCTGTATATCAGTCTGTAGAGCTCTCACATTGTATGCCAAGGGTCCTGGGTTTGAATCCTGGTCCGGCTTTACATTGTTTCACCTGGTTACATTTGGTGCCAAAAAGGGGGGCCATTTCAGTATAGTTCATCTGTATATATCGCCCTTAGGCTTGTCAATAATATAGCAATTTGTTATGTCAGATGAATTCAGGGACAAATTCCAAGGGGGCTGTCGTGGCCGAGCGGTTACAGTCGTGGACTACAAATCTCTCAACCCCATACCGCTTTAGGTTCGAATCCCGGTAGGGACTTCGGATTTTTCATGTGAGGAAGCCTTCCAGCTGGCTTGCAGTTGGCTGGTGGTTCTACCCGGGTACCTCTGTGTACTCGGGGTCTTCCTCCACCTGTAATTAGCTGGACGTCACTATATGATTGAAATACTATCGCAGCTGGTAAACCCCAATACAACAACAACAACAACAAATTCCAAATGCAGCTTGTGGCCCTAAGTAAAATATTTATGTAAGTGCACCCACTCCTGTCCTGGTCAGGCTAAACATTTCTCTTACCTGATCATTTTGCTCTTACTGTTTTTAAATGTGTTGCCATTGGATTAAAAAAGAAAATAGATATTTGTTCTCAATCCTTTGACCTTAGAGCCCAATCAATTCAGAATATGAGCTAGGTGGATGTTATTTTCTATGGCCTTTAAATAATCCATAAAGTATTAATAATTCATTAGAACAAGTGGTCATTATGAATTCATTCTCATGACCACTCTTACTTACCATTTGAGGGGTCATGGGTTCAAATCCATGTCTGGATTTAAAGTTAATTTCCTTAAATTTTTATATTACATTCAATTCATTCAATGAAATGCCTCTTGTCTAAACTCAGTGTGATTCTCAATCTCATACAATATCTATCATTGTTCATAATTATTCTAAATTAATTCATTGTTTGATCCAGTTCCCTATGCTTTATACATATAGATCTACAGAAACCCTACATAAATAAAGCTCTAGTATAAAGCTTAAATAGTAACAGAAAACCGGAAAGTACGAGGACGAGCGACAGAAAGAAAGATAAACAAATTAAAACAAAAAATGTAGATGTAGACACTACTAAATAATAAATACAAAATAAAAGGTAACACCATCGTTTTGAATCCAGAAGACTAGATCTAGCTGACTGTTATGGCGATAAAAAATAAAACAAATTCAAGAGCAAACCTTTAAATCACAATAATAGGGAAAATCGATTATCAAATCGATCGGTCTGTTAGATAATGATTTTCAAATTACTGTATCTTTCTTACTAATGGATAGATTCTGTTAGATAATGATTTTCAAATTACTGTATCTTTCTTACTAATGGATAGATTCTCTTCGAACTTGACTGGAAATTATGTTCTCTCATTCCATTGTCATTCGCTACCAACGTAGTTGGTGGGGTGGTAGTTATTAGAAATGACGAAATACAAGAAAAACCGAAATGTGTACAAGAAAAACCGAAATGCACTTCTTACTTTATAGCGATACATCTTTAACTAAAAACTTTCATCAAAGATGAATAAAGCTTCGAGATTTCATCATACATTTGATTCAAATTATATCATGTTTTCTTTTCATTTTTCTTTAAATTTTGGTGAAATGTATGCTTTTATGCCTATATTTCGGCGGTATCAATATGATTTCGGTATTTCTACAATTACATTCGGTATACCAAAAGTAGGCCTAACTTGACAGATGCCGCTTAAGTTACATGTTCAAAATAAAATACTGTAGCGAATATACTGAATAAATAATTACATTTTGTGTAGTGCTGAACGAAATTTTGAAAATACTAGAGTTTCCCCTCTTTACCGACAGGTTTCAATATGAACTATTTTTAACCTCAGAACTTCTTATGCGTAGTAATACTAAGAAATGTTAAAATTGACGTGCCAACTGTCGTCAATCGACCTGAGAGTGTGGTACTAAAGACTGCTTGCGCATGCGCATGCAGTCTAAAAATGAATCAATATTTACCAAACTTGTTGACTCATTGTATGACCCAGTTAACCGGCCAGAAAGTTCTAGTTGCTCCCAGAAGTATATAGCCCTTTAAGTAATAAAAAAAACTGCAAAAACTCCCGTCAACCTATGACGGGATTTTAGCTCCTGGGCATATTACCTGTATTTCCATACTCAACTATTGGAATTTTGTCAAATCTCTCTTGTTGGGCATATTTTGCAATAGTGCTTACTAAAGGTTATTACTCTCTTGATACCAGAAGGCTTGGATGGTTGGACAAATCTGAATCCATTTTAATAAGATCTGAACAAGTTCAGAGATTTTAATGCTGTTTAAACTTGATGTCTTAATGGTAGGTGTTGATTTTGATCATCGCAAAGTAAGTTCATGCAGGCAGATAAGCATATCTGCTTAGGCATATCCTTATCATATTAAATATTTTCTTTTTCTTCCATTTTAGGCATTGTTGAAGACCCCAAAGAAAACTGTCAAGAAGACTAAGAGTGCAAGCAAGACACCAAAATCTACTAAGAAGTAGTGCAGCTCCTTTATATTTGCTGTGTAAGAATCATTTCTACAGGAATTAAGTCCTGACTCTGGCATGTCAGAAATCATTCAGTACAGTGTACTTGTATATAGACATTGAATGCTTTTTAAAACCTTATTGAACAATTTGACTTTGGTGTAAATATGTATGCTCGCTCCAATTTTTAACATCAGATTTTTATGTATGATTTAGGTTTATTTCTGATATAATTATTCAGAGTTCTATGTGCATTGATTTTGTTCATTAATCTAATGTTCTAATGTAAGAGATGAGAATGTGTGTCTGAATGATAGTATGGAGAGGATGTTTTTGCAGTAGGTTGATCCTGTGTTTTGTATTAGAATAATGGTGAAGATACTTTTATGTTTAGAAATAGCTAAATAGCTGGGGTTGTCTTGTCTGTCCATCTGTTTAAAGGGTCAGTGTTCTTTGCAGAAATTATTCACAAAGAAATTTGAGGACCATATCAAGAGGCATTATGGATTTTGCAGACACTATAGGTGTAAGAGAGTCGGATGTACTGTTTGGTTGTTCAGTGATTTTGGGGGGTTAATTTACCACCTTTTACAGGTGGTTTCCCCGAAAAAAAACAACTTATTTTTCCCCAAATAAAAGAATTCATGGAATTTTTGTGAAATTTGTTGATTTGAAATTTCTTGGGACATATACCACAGTCACCACCAGGCATAGTTAGGTAATGTACTTATAATTTCAAAAAGAAAAATATGCTGCCAGAGGCAGTTGTATATTGGCATCATCTTCTCCATCTGTCCCTACATCAACCGTATGTCCATTTCTTGTCAACACAACTCCATTTCTGACCACACCTTTTCAAAACTGGTCAATGTCAAATGCCATGGGTAGCTGTGCATGAAGTGGTGGTATTCAGATTTATTTTAAGAGTTGTATCCCTTGAAACTTGGTCTCTGTAGCTGGTTGATATTGCAGCCTTGTGAACACAACCCCCATTTCTGACCGTATCTTTTCAAAAATTGGTCAATGTCATTACTATAATGGGTAGATGTGCATGAAGTGGTGATTTCCTGTTCATTGATTTTTGCAAGAGTTGTGTCCCTTGAAGCCAGAGCTCGAATTTTACTTTTCTTGCCACTTGCAAATTTTTGCAAGTAGCTGAAATTTCAATTTGCAAAATTTATCATTCACTTAACCCTTTCCCTCATACACCATGAAAAGACCTATGCGAACAGCATAAAACCAGATCAGCCTGCGAGTAACTCTCAGGCTGATCAGGTTTTATGCTGTTTGCTGCTCCTCAGTGGTCTGGAAATGAGGATTTTGTAATTAAATTTGGTATGGTTTAACTGGTTTTCTGCAGATCAGGCCTTATGTGGTACCTATTGAGTGCGTCAAAATGAGTCTATATGAGGGAAAGGGTTAAGTTAAATACTTTATAAAAATAGTACAAATATTGTAAATATATTAATGATGTCTGGTAATTTATTTATTACTGTTATCCTCTTTATTTTCTAAAGAGGTAAAAAAAGATCTTGTGTAAAACACTTTGACTTTTTGTTTTTTACAAATTGGCTGCATAAAATGAAGAATGTAAACAGTCACACTGCACCATATGTAGTTATCGGGTAATGACTACTATATGAAAACATTGGGTGTCAGTCTAGCAGGTGTGCGGAGGTTTAAATTACGGCTTTGTGCAAGAATTTCATTTAACACGATGCCGATCTTGATTGGATTCAAAACTTTGCACTCACAAAAAAAATGCGAGCAGCTACAAAATGAACTTGCAAAATTCATTCCTCACTGGCATTTTTGAGTTGGCGAGAGCTAAATTCGAGCCCTGGAAGCTGCTTTATATTGCAGTATTGTGAATGCAACTCCTACATTTTTGACCAGATCTTTATGAAACTTGGACAATGTCATTACTATAATGGGTAGATGACGTGCATGAAGCAGGAATTTTCTGGTTCATTGGTTTTTACAAAAGTTGTGTCCCTTGAAACTTAGTCTCTGCAGTTTATTGATATTGCAGTCTTGTGAACGCAACTCCTCCTAAGTTTCTGAATTGTTTCTTATGAAACTTGGTCAATGTCATAACTTTAATGGGTAGATGTAATTGAAGCAGGGATTTTCAGCTTCAGTAATTTTTGCAATGGTAATGCCTTTCTAAACTTGGTCTCCATAGCATATTAAGTTGAGCACAACTCTTTAAGTTTCTGAATGGATCTTGATCAATGTCATTATTATGGGTAGAATGTATAAAGCAGGGATTATTGGGTTAATTGATTTTTGCAAGAGTTATGCTCAAGAGGAAAAAATGATACATAATGCCGCTATAATTTGACCTATTTTAATAATGGAAAGCATCTATAATCTTTTATCTTCTTATTTTGTTAGCCAAGTCCAAAATATATTGTTAGTGTTTTTTGAAATCTCAAATCATTGTTAAATTCCCATGAATGCAGTTGAACATATTTCCCACTTGAATTTTTTAGCTCGACTATTCGAAGAATGAGAGCTTTTGCAGCCACCCTTGAGTCGACATTGGTGTTGCAGCTTTTGGTTAAAGTTTTGCATTCATGTTACTTTCAACTTTATATCTCAGTAACCGTTAATAGTATTGACTTGAAAGTTTATGAATATGTTTACTGGCATCAGACAACCAAGGTAGATAACTCTTGACTGAATTTAATACGAAATAGGGCCCTTTTTAACTTAGAAATTTTGGATAAAGTTTTGCATGTAATATACTTTCATGCTTGCATCTCAATATCCAGGTATGGGATTGATTTGAAACATATTGGAATATGTTTAGGGGTATCTTACTATCGACGTAGGTAATTTGATGTAATATATAAAAAAAATTATGGCCCCCTTTTAACATAAATTTTGGTTAAAGTTTTGCACGCAAGGAATATCATGCTTATATTTCAGTAACCAGGTATGGGATTGATTTGAAACATCTTTAAAATGTTCAGGGTTATCATTCTATCAAGGTAGATAACTCTTGATGAAATAAATTGCAAATTATGGCCCCTTTTTAATTTCGATATTTTGGTTAGTTTTGATGCAAGGAATGTCATGCTTATATTTCAGTAACCAGACACAGGATTGAAACTTCTTGTTCAGTGGTATCATGCAATTTAGACAGATAGCTTTTGACTTGATATAATGCAGATTTTTGCCACTTCTTGACTTAGACGTTTTGGTAAAGTTTGCATGCAATAGAATTTTTTTTTCAAATTTTTGCATGCAAATAAGCTACTATCCAGTTTACATCTCAGAAACTGTTTCTCTTTAACTTAATTTAATACAAATTATGGCCCTTCTCTTTCTTGGATCTATTGGTTAAAGTTTTGCAAGCACATTGTATTAGTATTATATTAGTAACTAGGCATGGGATTGGTTTTAGACTGAAACATATTCAGGGGTATCAGACTATCAAGGTTTATCATTTTTAGCTCACCTGAGCACAACATGCTCATGGTGAGCTATTGTGATCCCCTTTTGTCTGCGTGTGTCCAGCGTCAAACAATTTTCTTTAAACATCTCCTCCTAAACCACTGGGTCAAATTTCATGAAAATTGCCTGTGATGTTCCTTGCATGAAGCTGAACCAAAGTTGTTCAAATACTTCTGGTCTGTTGCATATCTGGGTCACAGAAGCTAAAAACAGATTTTTAAAAGTGAAATATTCTCCAAAACCACAGGGCCTAGAGCTTAGATATTTGGTGTGTGGTATTATCTTATAAACCTCTACCAAGGTTCAAATCATGATCCTTGGGTAAATTGGCCCCGCCCCAGGGGTCACTTGATTTTACATGGACTTATATAGAAAAATCTTGTCAGAAACCACAAGGCCTAGAGTTTAGATATTTGGTGTGTAACATGGCCTGGTGAACCTCTACCAAGTTTGTTCAAATCATGGCCCTGGGGTCAAAATTGGCCCCGCCTTATGGGTCATTTGATTTTACATAGACTTTTAGGAAAACCCTCAAAAAATCTTCTCAGAAACCACAAAGCTCAGAGTTGAGATGTTTACTAGTGGACCTCAACCAGTGCTGTTCAAATCATGGCCCTGGTGTTAAAATTGACCACACTCCAGGGGTCACTTGATTTTATATAGACTTATTAGAGCTATGACCTTAAAAATTTGGATGGCAGGTACAGTTTTTTGTGTGGAATTTAGATGATCTTGCTGTACTTCTGCATAGATTTTGTATTCAGTATGTCTCATAATAAAATAATTGGCGATGAAGGTAATGTTTCTCAGGTGTGCGATTCAGGGCCATCTTGGTCCTCTTCTTGACTATAATATATACAGGGTATGTGAAGGGCAAGAATTAAAATAGATTTCATTTGATTTACCAACAGGCATTTTGAATAGTCAAGCGTGCTGTCCTCTGACTTGTTTTATGTATTCATCATATTTTGAATTCTCATTCCCTTCCTAATAGACATATTTTGAAAACAATAAGCTAGTTATTTTTTGAAAATATTAGAACAGTCATTCAATCATTTACAATTTGCTGTTTAGTCAGCTAAACACATTTTCTTTTTTTTTCTCTTTAAGTCTGAATTTTTAAGGTATTTCAATCAAGTTTTATGGATTGATTTGTAACCTAATTGGATTGGTTTAATACCTTTAATACTAGTCAGTCAATCCTATGTAATTTAGTAACAAAAATAAGATCTGGCGTGCATTCAGTATGCCGAACCATATGCAACTGGTCGCTTACAGTCAGCTATGAAGTTGTTTGAGGACCATTTATCATGCTGTTCACATGCACCTAATGCTGTAGATGGGTATACTAGAATATCTTGAATTATGACACTGAGACAGCTTCATAGCTGACTGTAAGCTTACGGTTGCATATGGTTTAGCATACTGAACGCAGGCCTGGTCCTTTGTGTATTCCCCGTCCGTGGACCCTTGCTTCCCATTTAAACTTGTGATAATTTGCATTTTTAAATGAAGATATTCAAGCTTTTACTTTGTAGGAGGCTTCTAGCTAACTAGATTGTCTAAGTGAACCTATTATTGTTGCAGTAAATCTTGCACAAGTGGTAGATGGATATTGTTCATGAAGCCTTGATTGCAAATAATGCATCTAAGTGATACAGGCAGTTATTTTGTACAATTTCTCTCTTATCATAGATACAGGAAAATGGTTAAACCATTGTGGTACTCTTGTTTAATCTGAGCACTATTGGCGGTGGCTCATAAAGGCATTTTTGAATGCCTCAATAGAGCCAGCATGCACTATATTATCAGGGAGATGATTCCAGTGAATCACAGTGTCCACAAAGAATGAATTTTCATATTGTTTAGAGTTCGATGATGGTATTTCCAAACCCTTTAAATTTTTGCAAATGCATTTTTTAGCTCACCTGAGCACAAAGTGCTCAAGGTGAGCTTTTGTGATCGCCCGTCGTCCATCGTCCGTGCATGCATCCATCGTCAACTTTTCGTTCAAACGACTTCTCCTCCTAAACCACTTGGCCAATTTCAAAATTATTTTGCAGGAAAGTTCCTTGGCAGACTCTCTACCAAAGTTGTTCAAATGGTTCCAGTCCATTGCATAATTAGGTCACAGGAGCTAAAAATAGATTTTAAAAGTGAAATCTTAAAAAAAACTTCTTCTCCAAATCCAAAAGGCCTAGAGCTTGGATATTTGGTATGTAGCATTGTCTAATGGGCCATTACCAAGATTGTTCAAATCATAGCCCTACGGTGATAAATGACCCCACACCAAGGTCACTTGTTTTACATAGAGTTACATAGGAAAAACTTTCAAATATCTTCTCCTATGAATCCATGAGGCCTAGAGCTTAGATATTTGGTATGTAGCATCATCAAATGGTTCATTACCTAGATTGTCAAAATCTTGGCCCTATGGTGATGTCTTCAATGCCTATACATCAGGACCCCTCAGGTGAGCGATATAGGGCCTTACGGCCCTCTTGTTTAATATATTTGATGTTTCGCAGACATTAAAGATTTTTGTTTTTATTGTCCTTTTAGGTCTGATGAATTTCACTAAATCTGATGTTGACAGTGCTGGAACTAACCCCTCAACCACCTTGTACATTAATATTAATCTGAGGCTTAGGCGTCTGTCTTGTAATGTTTCTAATTCAAGTTCTCGTTTCATTTTTGATATTGTCCCTGGTGTTCTGCTTGTATAATCTTTTATGAATCTTACTGCCCTGTTTTGGATTCTTTCTGGTAGGGGTTCCAGATGATAGCCCCATATTCCATTATTGATCTTACTAGTGTAATGTAGGCTGTTTTTCTACAGGTCTCTGGTACATTTCTGAGACTTCTTCTTAAAAAGCCTAAAGTTGAACTTGCTTTTTTGCATACATTTTTGATATGCATATTCCATTTTAAGTCATTGAGATTTGTAGTCCAAGATGGGGATTATTTTGTACTTCTGGTTATTCAGTTTATAAAATCTATTGGGTTTTTTTTTTGGTTGAATGACATGATATAGCATTTTTTTCGCGTTGAATTTCATGCCCCAGTTTGTTGCCCATGTTTCTAGGCTATTTAGGTCCTGTTGTAATTGGAGGTGATTTTTTTTTCTATAGGAAGTAAACATTAATTTTAGTTATAATTTGATTTGCTTGCATATTTTGATTTTCTTTTTCTGATATAAGCAAATTTAAAAGGTTCTGTAATTTTTAATGTTTAAGATAAAATTTGTGAATCCAATAATGATAAATATTTCCCAAAATATGCAAGTGCATTTTTGGATAACTTTTGTCTAATATATTAAACATTTGTGCTTTTGTTTTTATAATAAAACTTGGTTTTAATATGAATGTTTGTTTAACTTGTGTCACAGGTATAAATTATAGGATTTTAATGCATTCATGTAGGGAAGACTTGGAGAGCACAACAGTTTTAAAAGTGTGTGGTAGATAGTGATATTTTTACAACTTTTGTAGCAAGAGTCCTGGGATTCGCTAGGCTAAAAAATGAGGCCCATTATGGAAAGTATGCGTTCTACTCAGATTTCAATAGCATGTTCTGTATATTTTATGGATGCATTGAAATTGAAACATTGCATCCACAGTGAAAACATTGCTTACATGATGCAGAGGTAAAAAATCACTAGATTTATTAGATCTGAAACTAGTTATAACCTGGTACCTCCAGCTTGACCTTCAAGGTCTAAAGCACTCATTCAAAAATAGCTTAATTATCTCCCTTAATTTTCACGAATTTCTATCCAGAGTACTTGAAAACTATACAAGGTTTTGACTTGAAATTTCATATATAAAATTAATGAAAACTAGGACTGATGCAGTGACTATAACTCTAGCTGGTCCTTTTTTTTTTTTTTTTTTTTTTTAATTATTCCTTTTTTTTCATTTCTTTTCTTTTAGGGAGCTAAACTCGTAAACAATACAAGGGAATGACTTGAAACACAAAATGATGAGTTGTAGCAGTGCAGTGACCAAAATCTATGACTGCCTGGTCCAGCTTTTTAATTATCTGCCTTTTATTTATTTTTCCCCTATTTTTCCCTGCACATAACTTGTGGGAACTATTCAAGGTATTGATTTGACACTTCAAAAATAAATAGATAGCAAGTAGAAGTGTAGTGCTAGAACTCTTATTTTTCTGTCAAGAGCGATCCTCTTACTAATGGAATAAAAACTTACATTTGACTTACTAGTATTCACATATGGATGCCTTTCATTGACAAATTATTTCTGTAACCTCTGAGTTGTACCAAAGAGTGCTTGGTTTCGGCGAGAGCATTGTTTTTCAAATACGTCTTGTTATTTTATGCTAATTGCAACTTCATACCCAGTTACCCTTTAGTAAGTAAAAAAAAGTAGTTACAACAAATTTGTATCACTTGCACTGTGGGATATGCACCGATTGACTTGACTATTTGAGTTTACCGTCGCTTCGACAGTATTTCAGTCGAATAGCGACGTCCAGCTAATTACAGGTGGAGGAAGACCCCGAATGCACGGAGGCATCCGGGTAGAACCACCAACCTACCGCAAAGCAGCTGGAAGGCTTCCTCGCATGATGAGGGGCCTCCGTGGCCGATAGGGTAAAGTCGCTGACTTTAGCACTCACTCAGCCCCTAACCGCGTGGGTTCGAATCCCGGCAGGTTTTTCGGATTTTCATGGATTCTATATTTCTATTCCTTTCAAATGCACATGAACCATTTTCTTGATCGTTATTTGCCGAATATGCGATATTCATAAAATAGCCGAAAATAGTGTCCTCCTTTCCTATTTTAATGCTACCATTAAGTACGAAATGATTCGCTCCATGCAACTTCAAGCCCCTGCCAGTAGATAAATCTTGATTAAATATATAAATCATTGCCCCTTTTTATGCGTATTATGGCATGGTATGGCACTTTCTGTCCGTAGATATTTCGTTTCCACACGTACGATATATTGAAACACTAAATGTAGTGAATTTGGTATGCAAGCATATAACAAAAAAAAACAACAAAAAAACAGGTCAGTTCGATTTTGGTTTCAGTTAAGCGGCCATTTTAGGTAGATGTTATGTGAAATGGACGTTTTCATGAATAACTTTTGAAAGACTTAATGTATTGAATTAATAATAAGTATGCAAGTATATATCCTCGAGTGCCCAAACTGCCCCCCCCCCCCCCCCCCCTAATTAGGAAATGCAACATAAATAAAAAAAGAATAAAAACTGTTCACGTACCAATTAATTCTATCAAATTCACATTGATAATTGATACCCCCCAAAATAATTCTTTTATAAATAATTATTCACTCGAAAATAACATTAAATACATTACGAGTCAAATAGTATGCCATCATTTTGTGTGGTCCTAACTCCGCCCCCTAGGTGACATCATAGCAGTTGCGAATTGTACACATATGACTCCCATTTATAAATATGTAAACACAGCAGATGGAATTTCTGAGATACTTTTATTTTAAAAATTTGAGTGTAAAAGGGCGTTCTGCGTGGAAATCATTTTGTATTAAAAAAAAAACATAAAAAGAGTGGTGCGAGATAAAATTTGCAATATTTATCAGTTTGAATCAAAATTTCGTACAACAATCATCTGGGTTTATTTACAGAAACATAGTAAAAGAATTCTCACAGTCCCACATGCGTGTGATAAAATCTAGCGAAACGGAAGGTGGCGGAGTTAGGACAGGGGCGCAGTTAGGACCTCCGACGATAATATCAAATACAGGCCAATTTCAATCTTTGTTACAGTCCACGAATTTATACTAGGCATCTGAATTCATTTTTCTTCTAGCTATTCGTAAAATAGAAATAATTGTATATTATTTTCTCATCTTTTACAAAAGATAATCATCCATGACATTTGCAACATCATAAAAATTGCTTCAGTATTTTGATACCCTATTATTCATTTGCCTTTGGGCGTATATTGTCCCATTTTAGCGGTGATAATGTACAGGCAAGGTTATTACATAAGCTGGGTCAAATTACACTAACAGTTCTTAGCGCTAAATAAAACTTAAATACTAAAGAGCGAATTTCTCGAACAAAAATACCAAAATAGTTCAACTCTTGATAAATTTTGTTTACATAAAGGTAATAATTTCGGCTTAGTCATGTACTATACTTAAAAATAGCAATGGTGATATGTGTCACATGTATTTAAAAGGCGCGTACTCAACACGCAAGGATACCTTAGTGTTGCAGTTGAAAAAAAAAAAGCCATTGATCTACTAATCTATGCAAATATACTTGATGACATTAAATATGCCTCACTTTGGAAAAATTGTCGGCTATTTTGATAAGTGTTTTACAAATGATTTTAGATTATTTAGAAATGTAATAAAATATATTTCAGCAAAAGATTAGTGAATGTTTTATGTTCTCCTTTTTATCACTAAAGAAAACACGAATTTAGAGGATGTCAACCCGTACGTGAATTTTCGAAGTTTTATACTAGTGTTTTTTAAAACTCTTGAGTATATATACTCAACAACAACAACAAAAACAACAAAAAAACCTTTCCATTCTTCTTTAACTTTCAATTTTGTACTAAAGTTGACAATTGTATTATTTTACGGTAAATAATCTGTAAAACATTTAACAGTTTAATTAGATCATTTATCTTAACCCTTTCCCTCATAGATGACACCATGAAAAGACCTATGCGAACAGCATAAAACCAGATCAGCCTGCGAGTAACTCACAGGCTGATCAGGTTTTATGCTGTTCGCTGCTCCTCAGTGGTCTGGAAATGAGGATTTTGTAATTAAGTTTGGTAAGGTTTAACTGGTTTTCTGCAGATCAGGCTTTATGTGGCACCTATTTAGTGCGTCAAAATGAGTGTATATGAGGGAAAGGGTTAATTGTTGATTAAACTTCATAAGACCAAGAAGTGTCAAACTCAAAATTCATAGATGACAAGTCATAATAGCATACTAAACTTTTAAACCTTAAAAAAATGACAATATCGAAATCTCAATGCTTTAATAATAGAAATATGATTTTTTTTTTTTTTTTTAATATCCAAATTGAGAATAAAGATATTAAGATTTTTGCATTAAATCAAAGGTATGGAATGTGATATTTCAAGACAAGTGGGCGACACATATTACAGAAGTTATAGCAAAAGTTATATTTCAATTTTGAGACGCACAGGAAACACGTATTAAACGTTTCTTCTTTCTTCAGTATAGTTTAGTGAGACTCGTCACGTTTAATAATTTCTCAATCAGCCATTATGATTATTTTTTTCAAATTTGTCTTGACTCATTAACACGCCTGTTTATCCCCGTCCTATAGAGTATCTGCTCAAGGTCATCTCTATCCACTGCTGGTAGTAGGACACACGCACGTACACGCTTGGCACGAATTCTCCCGTAGACATGCGGCACCCAAGAAGGCCCCATGACGTTACGCCCGCCAGGAATCCGTTACATTCCATGGGTCCGCCACTGTCGCCCTTGTAATTAATGTTGATAAAGGTATCAGGCTTGGTCATTTACTTCCCCAAAACTTTTTGTTTGAATGAAGTTGAAAACTGTATTTTACAACTATATTGCACTGAAAATAATAACACCATCATTAAAAATATTTAAAAAAAAAAAAAAAGAAGAGGCAAAGTCAATTTCAAGATTGATTGATTGACTCCCACATTAAAATTACTTTTTATCCATCCATCCATTTAAATCAGTTAAATACGTGTACAATGTATATCTGGATACCTTACTCATTGCTTTTACCGAATTATTTCTTACATTGCATGCTGAAGCGCCTAGCTCACTGTCGCTCCCTGCGAATATACAGATATGACCTTCGAAAATATACGGGCCCCAGTACTCCCGGCATTCCTCTGTAGACAGCACGGTCATGTTAACCTCCTGCAAGGTGTTCGGAATGACACCGTTTGTATCTGAAAACAGCACAACTTTTATTTTCAGAATGAATAGAAACTAGTTAACTGAAACTGGTGGTCCAGCCTTAAATATTTTTAAGAATAAATAAATAAATGAAACAAAATTGATAAATAAAATAAAAGGCGTTTCATGTTTCTTGCAGACGTTTTTTTTTCTTATACTCGGTACTGTTTGGGTTTTTTTTTCTTAAGGAGACGCCACTTGTAGTGACTTAGGACACCTGAATTGTCTTCAAAGAGAAAAGTGGGTGTTAAAATTGTGAAAAATAACGAAATGCTCATAAATTACATAATTTATATATTGCCTAACAGATTGAGTTATCTTAGATCAAGAAAAAATAAGAAAAACATTAATTCTAAAAATTTTCTTATTTATACTTTTTTACTGCAATCATTTGAAGGAGCATATTTATAATTTAATGATGGATGGATAACCTTAAACGACTCAATTTATTTATTTATTTATTTTTTAATTTCCTAAATTTTAAAACAGAGACTTTAACGGGTTTTATCCTGTACAGATGCATTGTACCGGAAGTTAACTTACCATTCAGTCCCCAGCCGCTGATTTTACACTCAACGTTGTCGAAGTCCCCGTGCGCACGTGTTGCTATGGGGATAATGGTACTGGTGTCCACCACATCTTCCATAAGCATTAGTATGGCGATGTCATTTGGATACGCTCTTGATTCGAAATCAACACCGGGTAAATACTGTTCGTGCTGCAAAGACGATTAATGCTTTGTTTTAAAGGTACACGTTTAGTCTTTATCTCCCGAATTCTCTATGTTCAACATTCAAAAAGCTGCCCGAGCTAGTCTGAAAAGATTGCTCTCATTTGTAACGCGAAATTAAAAGTTTTATCGAAAACTAACCGATATGTTATTTTTCTCTTAGAGAACAAATTAGCGAGAGAGAGAGAGAGAGCACGTTCCTTTTCATCGTTTAAAGTTCTATCATGATAACATTTTGGCACCACCACCACTATCATCATCATCATCATTATCATCATCACCATCTTCTTCTTCTTTTTCTTGACTAAGACAGAAATAAATAAATTGAAGTTCCACCTTTAAAATCCTGCTGATGCCAATGACCTGTTCTGGACCTTCAAATTCGTAGATCTTGTGGTCGTTCACAACAACTCTATACAAATCAGCGGACCTGCAACAATTCCTAACGAGTTTACTATGTATGTTAAAGGAATATATTTGAAAGGCCACATTTATAAGTTCGATACACTAGACTATACCTTATAACATTTATAAAATTTACAAAGATGGTTTATTTACCCTAACTTGGCATATTTTATTTAGTATTATTAATTAAAAGAAGCATGAGTACGGGGTTTTAATGGAATTGATGAATAATTTGCCACTGGGTAGGGACAACACCTATAGTAGAAAAACAATTACAATATCATTCATAAAAGAGATCTGGAATCTAATGGGAGACATACATAATCGGCAATAAATTTGAAGAGAAAACTCAGTATATTTTTAAGTGTTATAAGCAACTGTGCACATCTTACGCAATCTCGCGGTCACCTGATCGTACACGCTTCTTTTGACTTAATTTCTCCTAACCTACATCAGAGTTGCGGATCTCTGTAAGGTTATTGGGTCTTTGTAAAGTATAAGTAATATTGATTTCCAAATAATTTTTCTTCAACTATAATTATTTAAAATCAACATTTCTATAAATAATCTGCATTTGAGCGATATTTTTTCTTGCTTAAATAATTTGCCCTTGAATGAAACCTTTATCGAATATGCAGGCAATTTAATGGCTAAGAGCATGCCGATTTTAATGTTAAATCTCTTTCTTAAATCTTGTTATTCAATTTGTCTTTTTTAAGTATTCCCCACATGCTATCAAAATGATGTTCCCGTCCCGAACACTTGGTTGCTATGTTTGTTGAATGCTTTAGAAACGCAAATTTATACCAAATCATTTTAAATGGTAAAATTTAACAATAATGCAAACAAGAGGGCCAAGATGGCCTTAAAGACGCTCACCTGAGAAAAACTGCCTTCATTGCCTGTACAAGTAACTAAATTATAGCATAGTTGTACTGAATACATAATCCATGAGATCATTGTAAATCAACGAACTAAACAGTGCCTGTGGTCAAAATTTGAAGTCCAACCTTCATGACTAAGAGATTATGGCTTGTCGTGTGGCTTGGAGTGAAACTTCAAAACGATTGCTTAAGAAATGAAGATCCAAGAATATAAACAGTGAAGCCTGGTATTTTTATTATGAAAGGGCAATAACTCCTGACTTATAATCTAATAACAGCCATAGTCGAACTTGGCCTAGAGATTATAGCTATGAACATTATCAGAAATTTTGAAAATGTTTGGTTAAGAAATGAATATGCTAGAGTGCAAACAGTTAAATCTGGCATATTTTTTTTACATTAGAAGGGACATAACTCCTGACATAATTGGCCGATATTAGCCATAATCAAGTTTGGCCTAGAGATTATTGCTATACATAATGTCTTAAAGTTTGAAAATAATTGCTTTAGAAAGGAAGATGCTAAAGTGCAAACAATCTTGCATTTTTATATGCCCATATACACAGGCAAGGCCTATTGTACGCATTTTTGACAGTCAACATTGAAGTGTGTCCATGACCTTACACAGGGCTGGCACACCGTAAAAAGAAATATGAAAACAAAAGATATATTGCTTTACATGCGAGGTAAAAGATAAAGCATATTTTAAAAAAGGGAAAATGTCAACACTCGCTCTTTTAAGATACAACGGTTCGTTGTATCAACCCCCCCCCCCCCCCCCCCCCACCCCCCTCGAAAATGCTAAACATGTGTGTGCAATCTTTGCCTATTTCTACTGAGCCTAACTCGAGAACGAATGACGTCGTCGTGTATTTTAAGTGAAACGTTTTATGGGTAAAGGAATCAATCTATACATGAAAGCTAAAAACAGTGTAATGTTTATATCTCAAAGACGGTAGTGTAATGTTTTTTATAATGCCTTGCTGTAATACTTCAGCATATTTTTCTAAATTAAACAAACAGAACAATAAAATAAAATGTAAACAAAGGTCTTTCATAATGAAGTCCAAAGCATATTACCCGTCTACGCAGTGGGCTGCTGTCAGGACAATGTTGTCACCAATCACAGACCCCCCGCAGATATGGTACCACTGGCCGAAGAAGAGGTATTGTAGAGTTACTTGATAGGGGACTGTACCCGGCACTGCATCATCTCCGTTGATAATCCGGTCTAGCCACGCCCCTGACAAGTACATAAACATCAGCATCGTCAAACGTAAGACTAATGGACAGTATCTATTGTTCTCTCTCTCTCTCTCTCATTAAGAAGGTGCAATAGAAAATATGTAGTTGGTATTTGATCTATGATAGTGGCAAAACACCCGTGGTGAATGGTGCGTTATTAGGGGAAAAACATGTCAACTGAAGAAAAAATCTTGAGACCTAGCTACTAACAATTGCTATATAACATTCAAGTAACACGCGTTAGCAAAAATAAGTGTGCATACATGTTAATGTACACATATATTGCATAAATACGATAGCATGCTTGGGCTGCAACATATTCAACTGAGTATGTACTTCCCTTATTTACGTAAAAAGGAATTAACAGTTATCTATGTTCTTTATTCAATATTCCATTGTGTCACAATTTACCCCTTTTCCTATTTTAATTCTTCAGTTATGTATATAAACAGTGTCTAATAGCAATGAAAGATTTAAAAAATGCACGAGAAAATCACGCAGTTTAAAAAAAAAAAATGGCTCATGATCCAGATTATTTTTTTACTTCAAGAAAATCTCGTGATGGAAATCGAAAACAATTGAGCATACATAATTACAAATAAGTATAGATACATGTAATTGTTTTCCCTCCTTTAAAATTAAGTACATGTATAAATCACTTGTTGGCGTTGACACGCACGAAAACATCGTGCGCTTCCGGTGTGTTGAACTCATTTTGTTCACATCGTTTTTATCCAAAAAAGTGTCAAGTACCATGTTGAAAGAAATCAAGAATTTAACTAAATTAGGTTTGGGCTTGATAAAAAATTACATACATGTAGAATATATATTTATACTTTATTTATTTTACATAGATTACGAAACAAATTCCTACAACTTTTATTAATCACTCTCGTTGGCTCTGGTGGCGGCGTACGTGGTCATTATTGTTGGAGGGAGGAAACCGGAGAGCTCGGAGAAAACCCACGTGTATGGACGGGCGATCACTGTACCCTCTCACGTACGTGACCAGGAATCAAACCCGGGACGCATTGGTAAGAAGCGAAGCGCGTTATCACTACGCTATCCAGGCACCCATATATATACCTTTTATTTATCTAATACGATGGGTATAGATGCAACGCTGAGCTTTCAGAAAATTTGAGAGGAAAGATTTTATGTTTACAGAAAATAGATTGACTGCTCCTTTTACTCTGATGGTTGGTTCTAAAATACTCGACACTAAGCTGATATCCATAATGTAAAACTTCATTATAGACTATATTTTCGTTAATAATTTTATTGTTTTTCACAGCCCTCTCTCTCTCTCCCCCTCTCTCTCTGTCTGTTATTAGGACTATATCATATCTCTGTTGAATATTGCCACCCTCGTATTAAAACCTGCAACCACGTTTTCTTCTAACCGATGATATCAGGTTTTACGCATGTCGAGTCAGTAAAACCGATTATAGCAATATGCAAGAAGACGTGATTATCCATACAAATTAAAATAACGAGATGCATGGTGTCCAAGATAATTGGGCATCATACCATTACGTGACTTGATTAAATCACTTTCAATTTCAGTATTTTATTTTCATTTGCATAAGTCCTTCAAAAATATGGTTGTGTGTATTTTAATCAGCGCTAAGTGTCATATTTTTTTTTTAAATCTAATTCTAAAAATAGCATTGTAATTATAATTGCAAATGAATGTAATGAAATCATTTTAAAATATACATGTATGCCTTTTATTTTTTTCCCTAAGGCGTAATAAAAAAAGTTGCTTGTTTCAACTAACCCGACCGACCCTATTTCTTAATCAAAAAAAAGGAAAATAACAGGAAAATAAATTTAAAAAAAAAAGTTTTGCCGACTTACCGACCCTTTTTGGGGGGCAATGTTAGTGGAAAACAACTTTTTTGCCTAATGATTGGTAATACATGTGTTTTATTCTGCTGGTGTATTTGTCCGGGCATAAGAGTCATAACTATATTACAATAATAATTATTAATCATAAGGCGGGTCATACCGTAATAGAACAACCACTTATATATTATATGCGAATTTAGAAAATAACTCACTGGTCTTTTGTAAGTATTCAACACTGTTTTTTGTAACCGTGATAATCCGAAATCTAGGGGGGGGGGGGGGGGGGGGGGGGGGGGGGGGAGTTTAGAGTCGGTACAAAAATAGGGTTAGGTTAGTGTACATGTAAACCATTGAAGTAACTTTTTTTTATTTTGCCTTATACGAACCCATCACCTTTTGTGAAGATAAAATCAAAATGAAAATACAATGAACTATATGTAGTACATACATCTGCGGACTTACGTATACGATTTTTTGTGTGTGCAAAATGTCATTTCGATAACCATTTGTCCCAGAAAAAAATAACGTGCGTTTCAAATTTATAATAATAATATAACGATATTAAGTCCTACCATTTACGCTAGAAATCGCGAGGAATAGTAATCCGACAAGCATCCTGCTTCTTCCTGTTGAGAATATCGCCACCCTTTTAATACAGACAACTGACTTCACCTACAGAGGACACAAGATTAATATAATGATGATCGTATTAACGACCGCGAAATTAATTTTTTTTCGGTACGGAAACAAGTTTACGAGCGATCATTTTCATTGCGCGTTTATCATTTTTACGGTCGCCGAAGTATACGTCAGTTTTAGACGGCAAACACTTTGGAAAGAAATTTATCATAAAAAATTGATTTGTGATCGAAAACTGTAGGTGTCAGCATGTAGGTATTACTGAACACAGAAATCATTGTCAAACTGTGTACATTGTCTCGGGTTAATGCTGTTTGTTTTAGCTAATAAAGCGTTTATAACCTTAATAAAAGCTTCATGGGAATTTATATCAACTTGAAATGCAACTGTGTTGAAAATCAAGGGAAACGGTTGAAAAGTCCATCTAACGTTATAATTATGAAAACTATCATGTTTTGTAAAGAGTTTTAGATAGGACCAAACGTGGTATCAACTTGAATTAATTACAATGTCAAAGTACTTGGATTATTAACGATTATAATGTAAACTTTATACCAAAAAGAAATGATATATAAAATATAAACCTTTTCTTTTCTTTTCTTTTTTTCAAAAAAGATATATGAACAGAACAGAATATGCCGAACCCCTGCAAATTGGATGTAATTGTAAGCAGAACCTCACATTCAGAATCGTTGATTCATTAAAATCCACTTATTGATGATGTTGTATTGAATAACTATTAATACGAATATATATATTCTGTCTGTCTGTCTGTCTGTCTGTCTCTCTCTATGAATTTCTTTCACACTCAGCAACACGCGGGCGCTCACGCATCGAGTTACCCCTTTATTCACGTGTGGTTAATTGGTGAACTAAATATATGCTGTCCATATGTACAGTCATTATAAACCAAACCTTTTTGCATTTATTTCTAAAATGTGTGTCACCCGTGGTCTAATCGATACACAAACACAAAGTAATCAATCTTGTAAGTAGTCCGTGACGAATTCAGATTTTTTTCCAGTATGAAATTTCAGTTTTACCTAGAGGCGTCTACTTTCATTTTATGGAGAATAGTGGATTGAGTGAAGGGCAAGAGAATATACATAGAAAACTATTCAAAAACATTATAATTTGCTACTATTATGATAGATCTGCGTTTCTTTTAATGTTACAAAAACGACATGCCATTCTTACTTTGGCAGTTACTTTTAAAATCAAAAAGGATTTAAAATTGAACTTATAACTTTTGTAATGAATTTGTTATGAATTTCGTGATCAGTAAACCGAAAAAGCGTGTCATATTTCCTCCCCAAGACGGAGGGGTTGATCCATCAGCATGGAGGCAATACGGACACAAAACTACAGAACTTCACTTCCGGAAAGAGTGTCACTACATCCGGCGTCATTTTCTTATCTACCGTCGGCATCTATACCGGCTGCACCGGCGGTGTATATGTGGCATTAGTGAGGACATGACCCATCTCCAGTCGCGGAGCTGTACCCCGGGGTCGGAGCCCGGCTGTGAGGTCCATTACGACCCAAGGTGCACGTTTACTCAGGACCAGCAGGTGAATGGGTCTTACCTGTTGACGAGGGATTGCAGATGTCTGGCGAAGTCTCACTTGCTATAGGACTCCCTGTATAATTTCGTACAGTCGTGTCTGTTCATTTATTTATTTTTACTTATGTGTGTTAGAGTGAGTTTAATATATAAGTACGACGATTTAGCAAAATAAACGCATGCTTAATCGCCACAACAATAATATGGTAATGTAATTTAAATCATAATAAAAAACAACAACGAAAAAACAAAAACGTATTAACACTAGTCTAGTGTCAGTTACTTATAAGATTTTTTCTATACCTATAAAATAAAAAAAACTTTTCTATACCTATCAAATAAAAAACGATTGCTAACACTTTGGATAAAAACTTATTATAATGTTTGGACGCTTGTAAAATGTTCATGATAAAGTATCGACTAAGTCATTAAATGTGAAATTGTATATGCGTTCTGTCATATGGGAAGTTTGTAGATTCTATAAACAGTGACGGATTACAAAACAATATAGATATGTAGAGTTTGAATAGTGATTCATTTATACTTACGATGATGATTAATTATGAAATGAAAATATGGACTTAAAATCACGAGGGAAACAAATTGATAAGTGTGTGTGTGTGTGTGTGTGTGTGTGCGTGTGTGTGACAATAATAAGGTAATCTAGCCATCATTAAATTGTGATCATGGTCAATCAAGTGACCGTGTGAATTTTATTATAGATGCAAGCTTAGAGCAAAACAGCCTGTAACTCTAAGTCAATGGATTTTTTAAGCATTTAAAGGACCATGAATACAATTTAATAATGATGGATAACCTTAACCTTTCTTTAAAATATCACCACTGTATGATCAGATCATGTTATTTTACTTCATAACATTCAAATATAAATTCCACTATAACCGGCTTCATTATTGTTTTTCAATATTAGGTACTGTGAAAGCATTTATTTTCGTGGGACATTAATTTTCGTCGATTTCGTACAAGGTTTTATCCACGAATATAACCCCCCACGAAAACTGTTCCCTTATAAAGACCTCACGTTTTCTAGAACATAGATCCATGAAATTCCCTTAGGTACATAATCAACAAAATTTAATGTCAACGAAAATTAATGATTTTACAGTATTTAATTTCGAAACTTCAAATCTTTTCATTACTTTCGGTTATTTTTTTTTTCGCGTCTTCGGGTATCGAATGTGATGTTCTATATCTATCACATTAAGCATTAACACTGCACACCTGTGCAGATTGAAAATTGCTTTCATTTTACCAGTAATAAATGTTTCTAATGGAACATTTTATCTTACGCAACTGAGTGATAAAACGTTCGACATACTGTGTGTAGGGATGACATTTACTCAAGGTACAACTGCTGTTCAAAATATGACGATATCCGGCCACATTGGCAAACGTTGTTAAGAATCTTGGTGGCTAGCCTTAAGGTCTACGGACATACGGACCGGCGTTTTTTTTTTTTTTTTTTTTTTTTTTTTTTTTTTCAAAATCGCTCACCAATGGTTTAACGCTCATTAGAGTACCTTAAGCCTAATTAAGACAAATCAAGTTATTTTATCTTAACTGGTTACCTTCAGCAGCAACCAGATTCACATTTCAGATA